>JAYESA010000550.1:0-147293 GCA_036927795.1 Iris macrosiphon | reverse complement strand
TATATATATATATATATATATATATATATATATATATATATATATATATATATATATATAGTATATGTTTTATAAAACGTATTTTGACATATATATTTTTAGGACATATAAATATAGTATGTTAAATTCTATTCAGTATATAGACATATATATATACGTATTGTATATCTCTTTCCATGATATATGTTTATATATATATACAAGTATTAGTTTTATTTAAAGTATATATATACTTATATCTATTATTGTAATTAATGGATATTAATATATATGTTAGTTAATGATATGTATATTTATATATCTCTACTAGATGACCAGAGTGTAAATACGGACACCCCGTAACTACACATGACCTATGACCCTGTGAACTGTTAGTAGTCTGCCACACGTACACTGACGTACTGGCAAGCCCCGTACCATTTTGATCGTCTGTCTTGCCCAGCAATCACAGACCCGACGCCCGTGCAACTTGACGCACACGGACCCTAGTTGACCAGTGCCATACCTGGCATAGCCCTGAGGCCAGTGTATTATGATTGTGTGTTAGTATAGCATCTGATACAAATGTTACATTTATGTTATGTCTATAGGACTGTTGGTTCATCCGAGCGATACTCTGGAACAGGACATTGGTATTACCAGCTAAGGACCCAAGGCGAGTACATTCTCTGATTAGCTTCTTCTTTATGATATCCCCTATGTTCATTGTATCTAGTGTAAATATCCATATTCTCGATACGCTGGTTACACGGACTGGTGTATACGGATCTCGTCATGAGATGTTATTCCTTGTTTATGGTGTAGCTTGTACAAGTCTTGTTTCATTGTTATCTTGTACATGTATATATACTGATTTCCGGGAAGACTTGCTACCTTCCTAGGGAATCCCGTGCCATAGCGTACCATGGTTGGATCTACTATACCAGTCGGGGGTGGGGAGTATTTTAGTGTAGATATGTGATCATACCCAACTCTACATGCATCATAGCTCACCCCACATCTCACGTCGGGTGCGGCCTGACCATTACATGCCTCATAGCTGTTATATATGATTAGCCTGACCTCTACATGCCTCATAGCTAACCAAATGGTTAGCCTGACCTTACATGAATCATAGCTAATCATATGTAACCAGCCTGATCAGGTTCCCAAGCCGATCACATGTTTAAGCTAGTACTCACACACTTAGTCATAATATTCTTGCTCATTGACATATTGTTCCTTCCCGCATTTACTTACAGTATTTCCTATTGTATATCTCTCGTACATGTACATGCATCTTGTATATTTCCATCTATATACTGCTACATAGTTTATATCATTGATATAGAACTGCTATTAGAGATGTACTTTGCTCCTTCCTGACTAAAAATATTTTTCCAGACTATGCCTTAGAGGACCGGTGTCCGACACTTTATGGACCACTGGGTGAGTAGCTGCAGACTTGGACTTGGTAGTCAAGTTGTGATTCCGGGAGGTCTAGCCGGAATCACTAGTTATCTAGTTAGTTCCTTTCAGTAGTTTATTTGGTACCGGATTTGTCTCCGGCATATTTTGTTGAGACTTGGATATTTGTTGAGTTAGATTATTTACATTTTAGACTTGTGTTGTAGTTAATTTATTTCTTCGATTTTTTATCGTGCTGTAGTTATGTGATTGAGTATGTTGTTCATTTATATTGTGTTATCCGTGTCTCCATATGCAGTTGGATACTCGTGTAAGATTGTTCTAGATAGTGCTTGACCTAGACAGCGTTCTACCGTCGATGTTGCGGCGTAGGCTGGACGTACCCGCGTACTCGTGCCCAAATTTCGGGTGCGGGTCGTGATACGTTTTTAGTGGTGGCCCATGCAGGCCAGACTTTGCAAGTTGTACGATGTCGTGGTAGTGCGACGTATTAGTTGTACTACTGCGTGCCTGCTATAGAATATAGGACATAGGATACTAGGATGAGAGAGGATACTCAATCACAAAATTCTTGAGAGATTCCTGGGACGACCCCTTGAGAATCTTATTACAATTTCTAAATTTAATCCTTCGCCCTTGTTTTCGTCCGTCCTCACTCGTTGATATTGAGTTTGATTCTTGTTGACAAGTTGTTAAATTTAATTCTTGGTATCGTTGTTGAGTTGATTTCTTATCGAGATAAATTTTACGGACTAAACTTTACGGTATCATCTGATGACATATATTGATGAGGACAGTGAGAAGGGTAAAATGTCTACTTTGGTTATGGAACCTAGAGTTTATCACAGCCATACTAGCTGTCGTGACGAGAACGTAGGAACCTGACTTGGATTTACATACTATAGTTATGAAACTTAGAGTCTCTCACAGCCATACCGGTTGGCGTGGCGAGGATTCTAGATGACATGATTATAGAGTTGCATACCTTAGTTATGGAACCTGTCGTTTATCGCATCTATGCTTACTGGCGTGGCGAGGATTCTAAGAGTCATGATTTCTGACAGACGTGTATGATTATCAAGTTATATCTTAAATTGGTTCTTAAAGTCTCATCTCAATACTTATTTTCTGTTATTACAGGACTTTATTCCATCGTTTCTTGTTGCTAGCAGTAGAATATCTTCAGTCCTCAACTTTCCTTGAGGATTCCTTGTTAAGTATGATAATTAGTGACTTGTAATTATGTCTGTGACTTGAGTATTAGTATTGACTGAGTGTTGCTTGTGGGTTTGTAAGTGTTTCCTAGTTGGACATGTGAGCAGTAGGCATTAATCTGGAGTTAACCCATAGCGTAGTGCCTTGTAGCAATAGTTCTATGATAGGTGTGTTATAGTTAGTATTGGCACTATAGATAGAGGAGAAAGACTATCAGTAATGATGATCATTTGGAAGTAATAGTGCAAATAATTCGGACAGTACAATTTTCGTACACAGTTGAGGTTGTAAATAATTAGTGTATTAGTGTGCACCTTGAGTATTAGAGACTGTGAGTATTTATATGTATACTTGTGAATTCAATTTTATCGTTTGAAGAGTGGGAATGAATTACAATTTTTAAGAATTTTAAGGAGTTGAGATTTTATGTTATTAAAATATTGAGGACTCAATTTGATTCAATAAACATGGTCAAGGCTATAAAGATTTTAGAAGTAATTAAATTTTCGTTTCAGTATTTGAATATTTGACCTTGAGGAAAGTATATGCATTTTACTTTAAATTGTTTGAGGAGTTAGTTTTGAGGATTTTATTTTGAGGATAAAATTTTATAGTGGAAGAGATATATATTAGTATATGAGTGGATGAGGTGCATGTGTAAGGATCTGTTGACTTGGGCATGATTGAGATGGCACTGCAAACAGACTTGGGTGTCCATCTAGAGTTGTATTAGGGAGAACAGTACTTAGTATGGTGTGTTACATTTGATATGCACTTGAGTGATAAGGATAACTAGTATCAACGATTGTAATAGGTAAGAAAGCTAGCAGTGAGTGTGTTTGTAGTAGAACTGTGGTACCTAAAGGGATAGAGGTATCAAACCTTGGATGCATTGACCTGTGCAATTCCAATCTATTTATCTTGTTATCCTTATTCCTTCTGAATGTTGCTTCTTTAGAACTTTACTGTCCTTCCTTGATGATATCGCATTTATTGCCTTAATTGATTCTTTTGGGTCTGTCTTCAGGATGTCGCCGAAGACACGATCTATGAGAGTGAGAGCATCAGCTTTAGAGGGGACTGCCACCTCCCCACCTGATGGACATACAGCCATAGTTCCTCCTACATCTCCGATGCATGTGGGAGTATCTGCACTTTTCAGGGATCCTCCTCGCCCACCTGTCCAGAGGATTGTCGCAGCTGTGAAGTGTGCCCATCGATGAGGCACAGATGTTTACTTTGATCCAGGGCATGGTAGATGCCCAGAGAGTGACGGCAGATGCTCAGCGAGTTCAAGCTGAGGCTCTGAGGGTGCAAGCAGAAGCGCACCAGGCGCAGACTGAACTAATGAGAGTGAGCATGAAGAACGCTCACCAGATGGCACTACAGGCAGCTGAAAGAGTTGCCCAGCAGTATCCTGGCCAGTAGCAGCCGAGGACATTTCAGTATCAACAGCAGTACCAGGCACCAGTTCATATTCAGCGACAGCCATGGGCGTTTCAGTATCAACAGCAGTATCAGGCACCAGTTCATGTTCAGCAGGATCGACAACAGCCTCCGAGAGGGACACAGCAGACTTGTCATTTCTGTAAGAAGCCAGGTCACCTTTGGGAGAGCTGTAGATTGAGGCTAGGACTTTGTTTGCGCTGTGGTGATACAGGACACCGAATGAGGGATTGCCCTCTAGCTCAGCGCGCAGCTCCAAATTATAGGGATCCAGTTAGGCCACCTGTGGAACTGCAGATTGCTCAGCACCCGCGGAGGGAGCCACCCCAGCAGGGCGGAGCATTTGCGATGACGGTCGAGGAGACCGATACTGCAGGTAATGTGTTAGCATGTTCTGTTCTTTCCTTCCTTCTGTTCCTTTCTATTTGATTGATTGATCGATTGATTCCTTAGTACCGTAGTTCTATTCATGATTTCCTTGTTAGAATGTAGTTAGTAGTACACCCTGACAGAGACTGCAATACCATGACAAAGGACACATGACCGTACATATTTTCTTAGATTGCCTGGCTGTAGGTAGAATTTTCTTAGACCATGATTATTGGGGTTTGACCATAGTAGATTTATGAAGAAGTTATGACTTGACAAGGAGAAACAAGATGCTTAAACTTTGAGGATAAGCATTAATTTAAATGAGAGGTTAAGAATTTAATATGGTAGAATCGATGATTTATTGGTTATGGTATAAATTATCATTAAAAACTTGAGGAAATTAAGGATATTATCATTATATTTATTTGACTGCAAGTTATGAATTTTAAAATTTTATATTATGGACGTTGCATTTGAAGAATCCATAGGTATCGCGTTGTCGAGTATTTTGAGGAAAAAGGAAACCAAGGAATAAGATCATTGATGGATTAGTATTTGAATTCAAACTTTTGGATGAGATTTTAAAATATACATTGGGTAAATTTAAAATTTGAGGATTGAATATTAAGTTTTGTATTTAGTGATTAACATAAAAATTTTGAGGAAATTTTGATAAGGATGGAATTTAATTTTTATTTTAAAGGTTTGCGGGAATATGATACTTATAAAATTTGGAAAGAAATTTTGTGAAGTAGCAATATGGATTCACTTCATGATTATGTGATCCGATGAATTTAAAATTTTGATGGAAAATAAATAAATACGACTGTCAAGGACCTTAAATTTCGAGGACGAAATTCTTTTAAGGAGGGTAGACTTGTCACTACCACATTCTAAAAACAGGAGTATTTTCGACTTTTTATATATTATTAATAATGTGGTATTTATATTAAACGATTTCATGATGGGTGTATTTAAATTAAATAACTGTGTGAGATGTGTACTTAATTATATTATATATATACGGTGTCCATTAATGTTTGAGCTGGTAGACTTGACCTAGAAGCCCACTAGACGAACACCTGACCGAATTATAAGATTATGTATTTAATTTTTTTATTTAGAATTTAATTATTGGAGGTAGTAATTAATTACCGTAATTTATTTAATTGTTGCGCCTTGCCGTTGCTTCGATATTTGGAGTGATACCCTAGCTTTTGCCTTCCAACAGATTTCACAACCTTGCCCTAGACGTGCCCGCCTTCCATTCAGCCATTTTTGTAAATCATAATTATGCTCTCTTGTGCTTCATTTTAGCCGCACAATATTCGTCACGGACGTTTATTTAATTTCTAAATAAATTCCAACTTTGTATCGTTGTGCGTTCCAATCAAAATTGGAGGTAATCTTGACCCATTTTTCGTGCAACCCAAATTAGGATAATATTCTGTTCTGAGTCTTCTTCACTAATGATATTGGTGACCCAACCTAATTTTGGCCCCATGTACTCCTAATTAATTTTAGAACACAGCTTGCATTTATTTTTAATTAAATCGAGGATACCATTTTGACAAATTCCGTAAATCCCGATTAAATTCTAGTACCCTATTAATTAAGCCCATACAAAACACACAATGCCCCCTCATCCTACAAAGCACCAAACACCAAATCGTCCACCAAATTTTCATCATTTTATGTGTCTGTGCAAATACCCAAATTTTAGGGGGCTAATTTGCAAATATTGCATTAGGTGTCAACACCCCATTGGTTCAACTAAATGGAGAGCCCCAAATATTGACTAGTCAACAACCCTCACCCTTACATGAAGGAATTTCCTCCATGTCAAATCTTGACCACCCATTCAAGATGGGTGCATCATCACCACTCATTCTCCTCTCACCTCTTCCTATTTAATGTCACATCACCCACACTCTTCCCAACCTAAACCCTAATCCCCAAACCTAGGGAAGCCCCCATCATCCTCCCTCCCTATACACACAGCCAACAAATTTTTCCTCCTCCCTTTCTCTTCTTCTTCTTCTTCTTCTTCTTCCTTCTTCTTTCTCCTCCTTCCTTTTAAATTCAAAAAAGGGGGGGATACTGCACTGTTCACCCGGCCTGTTCACCCGACCACCCCAGCTCCTTTCCCCGGCGGCTCTTCCCTGCTCCGGCACGGTCAGCCACTCCCCTTCCCTTGACTCCACCCCGAGCAACTCCTCCACCCACCGCCTCGATACCCCGGCGAGCCAGCCTTGACATCCCGCTCGACCACACCGGAGCCGACCGTCTTCCCACTGCTTCTTCCCCGACTCCATTCTCCAGCATCCCGACCCCGCTTCACTTCCGGCCAACCACCACCATTAGAGCCACCACCACCACCACTCTACATCGACAGCTCACAGCCGACCTCCTTCCGAGCAACTCCCCGCCGGACTGGAACTCACTGTATTTCCCCCCCGGCTTGAAGCTCGCCCCGCAGCACCCGAAGCTCCTCCATCTTCTCCCTGCGTCGAGCCCCGACCACCTACTCCGGTCGGCAACTCCTCCAACTCCCGACCATACTCCACCCTCTCCCTCTCCGCTCATCCCTCATCACCGGCATCATCACCGTCGACTCACCACTGCCATCTCCGTTCATCCCGAGCTCCGACCCGGCCGTCCCAAGCTCCTCCCCTCTTCACGACACCCGACCGACCATACCTCAGTCTGGCCATCCTCCCCCGGCCAGGCTACCCAGTATGTAAACCCCCTGATTTTTCAGGAATTTTTAAAATAGATTTTTACAATTTTTCTGGAATTTCTGGAATTTTTCTGTAATTAAAACTAAGGTATTTTGTATTTAAATGATTTTTAAATAATGTTATATAATATTAAAATATTATAAAAATAATATTTTCTAGTGTAAAATAAAAAATTAGACATAGGGTAATTTTTTGGGAATTTATTGGATCCCGAAAGCATTTTTAAAGACCTAAAAACCAAGTTTATAATAAACCAAATTAAACCCTAGGATTAAACACGGTTCAATTGAACCAAACCAACCCAGACCCGGTTCAACTGAACCAACCCTACCCTGCGGGTCGGATCCGGGTCTAACTCGCCGATCCGAAACCCGCATACCCGACCCGCACCCTGGCCTTAGTGGATCAGGCCGGATCCGCCTACCCGACCTACTGACCCGACCCGACCCGTGCTACAGTGCACCCCCATCTCACCCGTTCCCCGACCCTTCGGCTGAACCGCCCGCAACCACCGCCGGCCGTTACGCCGCTCCGCCTACTCCCCGCAACCGCCAGCTCCTCCTCTTCCTCTCCCCCGCACCGGCCGCCCCTCCGCCTCCTTCTCCGCCTATAAAACCCCGCTCCCCTCAGTCGTCGAACCCCTCGCCACTGTCTTCCCCGACGAGCTCCTCCGCCATGTCCTCCACCTTCAGCCGCAGCAACTCCCATCGCCTCCGTCTTCTCCGGCGACCTCAGCCCGCAGTACCCCGCCACCAGCGTCCGGCCGCCTCGACCCGCAGCTGCTCTCCCCAGGGCAGCCCGACCTCGCCGGAGCCCTAGCCGACCAGCAGAAGCTCGAGTCTCCAACGCCGCCTCTCCCCGGCCGCCTCGAGCCGACGAGCCTCCGCCTAAGCCGCTTCCGACGAGCTCCGGCCATTTCTGCCCTCCTCCGGTGAAGCCCCGGCCAGCTCCGGCCGCCCCAGCCACCGGAACTCGAGCAGAACCCTAACCCTAACCGGATACTGTGCTGTGTCAGTGTCTCGTGTCGACTCGCGGACACGAGAATTCAGTTTTCGCGGAGCCCTGTTCAGGTAGCATTTTCTCACTCCTTGTTGCCCCATTTTCTGTTCAGTCTGTTGTGACGCGAACCCTGCGTTACCCTCTCGATGTCCGTGTGCAACCCGCTCGGTGTGTCGCGTCCTGTGGTGATCGCGAACTGCGACCCAAAAATAGGAAAAATAACACCCCATTTTCTTCCGGAACTGAGTATGCCCCGCCAAACGGGATGACTTGGTCGCGTGCGGCCTTCACCGAAAGGTGCGCACCGTCGATACGGACGTGCAAGATTTCGCAGAAGTTGATTTGGATGTGCGTGCACACCGGAATCAACGCGTATCCGCCGACAACGCCCCGTATCCGCCTGTTCTGGATCTCGCTGTAATTTGGTATACACATGTCGGATCGAGACGAAACTTGCGCCATCGGACTCGTAGCAATACGCTGGTCCTGTGACCCAAGTTTGGTTCGATTCTGAGAACGTTGATAAAATCGCGTATCGTGGGCCCCGCGGATCCACTTGACGGGCGATTTTGGGATCGGCTCATCGGAATCCAGTTCTGGAAGTTCCGTTGGGTTCGTATCATCGTTCTGGACTTGTTGACACTAAGTTTGACAGATTTGGAGACCCTTGTTTTTGACACGTTTTTTGGTGCAAAGTGGGCCCACATGTGGACCCCGCTTTGACCAGAAACTGTCATTTTTGTCCCTGTGTCCAAATTGGACTCAAGGACAGACGTTTCTAGCTATTTGATATTTTCTGAATCTAATGGTGATGTTTATTTCAGCAACCAGAGGAGTACCTGCAATTCCCACTGAGACCAGAGCTACAGTTAGAGCCAGAACCACAGGCAAGTGTACCTTGCCAAACATTGCAGTTCTTGTTACATATTTCCTTGTTTATTTATATTGTTGTACATGCTTAACCTAGGACCGTGTGACTTACTTAGAGTTCGATTAATAGTCGGGTGCCAACACCGTACGCTGAGTTATGTAATGTCACCTAGAGATGGATATCGTGACCCTTTACATTCTCGTGCTTGTCTTATCAAGTACATCATAACCCAGGACACTTGACACTATTCATGAGACAGAATCTTCCTGAGATATTCATGGTGATTCTGTATAGGATACAGGTTTCATGACATAGACATTATATGCTTAGATCTTATTATGACTTGTTGCATTAGTTTTGATCCTGCGTGGCATGGACATGAGACGTCGTGGACATGAGGCGTATGATTACATTGGGTGGGGAGAGTCACACAGGATACATGTTGACTATATTATGCCGGCGTCTTAGTCTCTCTCCGAGCTAGACAACCACATGATATCGCTGCTACCGGCTCCCCGACACAGAGCTTGTAGTGGTCTCAGCCTGAGTTCTAGTGATGCTCTAATCTTGCATATCACTTAGCTGGTTATATAGTTTACCCTATTGTTCATTTATTCCTACACTACATTTATTTTGGCATAATTTATTCTTGTACCTTGCTATGTTTCCTGAGGACCTGGATCCGGATTATGTCCCCAGGATTAGCAGACGAGATCAACCCCGAGGTATACGGGACAGAAGGATTAGCAGGAGCAGGAGCAGACACTGGAGCAGTACCAGATCCAGTAGACGAGTGATCCCTGAGAGTATCTTCTGAGTATATACTGTTTCCATACTCAGTATTTGCTGTGGTTATCTTTATTCTTATATCTTGACAGATGTATCAGACTCATTATCGGGTTATTTCTCGAGATTATGTTTTATTGTGATTGATCTTGTTTATTGATTCTGATATTGTTGTATTCATATCTGTGGATGAGATTAGTATATCTAGACCCTTATTATTGTATTACAGCTTAAGTACATCCTGATGGATCCATTAAATTGGGTTGTCCATCGGTGTGTGCTGCTGGCCATTGCCACGTGTCTAGTCCCTCGATATTTTGGGACTGGGGCATGACACAGCACCACCACCACCCTCCTCCGTGAGTCTTCTCTCCCTCTTCCCTCCTTCATACGTATATGTGTGTGTAGATGTATGTGTATACGTATATGTGTGTGTAGGTGTATGTGTATACGCGTATGTATGTATATGAGTATGTGCGTATATGTGTATATGTGTACGTATATATGTGTATGTGCGTATATGTGTATGCGTATATGTGTATATGTGTATATGTGTATGTGTAAATGTATATGTGTATTTTCAATTAGTATATATATACATGTATATATACATATATATATACATAGTATATTCTCAAATTAGTATATATGTACATACATAGTATATGTTAGTACATGTATTAATATATTTTAGTACGTATATTAATACATATTTTTGGTATATATATATATATAGAGAGAGAGAGAGAGAGAGAGAATAAGGGAGGTGAGGTGGCACCTCACTCTCAAAACAAGGGTGGCGGTGATGTGGCACAATCACAACCACACAAATGAGGGGAGGGGGTTAAGTGCAATTTGCCAATTATGAAATGTGTGGTTGGAATTGTGCCACGTCACCGCCACCCTTGTTTTGAGAGTGAGGTGCCATCTCACCTCCCTTATTCTATATATATATATATATATATGTATGTATTTTTGGTATAAAAATATATATTATTTGGTATATAAATGTATATATATATATATATATATATATATATATATATATATATATATATATATATATATATATATATATATAGTATATGTTTGATAAAATGTATTTTGACATATATATTTTTAGGACATATAAATATAGTATGTTAAATTCTATTCAGTATATAGACATATATATATACGTATTGTATATCTCTTTCCATGATATATGTTTATATATATATACAAGTATTAGTTTTATTTAAAGTATATATATACTTATATCTATTATTGTAATTAATGGATATTAATATATATGTTAGTTAATGATATGTATATTTATATATCTCTACTAGATGACCAGAGTGTAAATACGGACACCCCGTAACTACACATGACCTATGACCCTGTGAACTGTTAGCAGTCTGCCACACGTACACTGACATACTGGCAAGCCCCGTACCATTTTGATCGTCTGTCTTGCCCAGCAATCACAGACGCGATGCCCGTGCAACTTGACGCACACGGACCCTAGTTGACCAGTGCCATACCTGGCATAGCCCTGAGGCCAGTGTATTATGATTGTGTGTTAGTATAGCATCAGATACAAATGTTACATTTATGTTATGTCTATAGGACTGTTGGTTCATCCGGACGATACTCTGGAACAGGACATTGGTATTACCAGCTAAGGACCCAAGGCGAGTACATTCTCTGATTAGCTTCTTCTTTATGATATCCCCTATGTTCATTGTATCTAGTATAAATATCCATATTCTCGACACGCTGGTTACACGGATTGGTGTATATGGATCTCGTCATGAGATGTTATTCCTTGTTCATGGTGTAGCTTGTACAAGTCTTCTTTCATTGTTATCTTGTACATGTACAGACACTGATTTCCGGGGAGACTTGCTACCTTCCTAGGGAATCCCGTGCTATAGCGTACCATGGTTGGATCTACTATACCAGTCGGGGGTGGGGAGTATTTTAGTATAGATATGTGATCATACCCAACTCTACATGCATCATAGCTCACCCCACATCTCACGTCGGGTGCGGCCTGACCATTACATGCCTCATAGCTGTTATATATGATTAGCATGACCTCTACATGCCTCATAGCTAACCAAATGGTTAGCCTGACCTTACATGAATCATATGTAACCAGCCTGATCAAGTTCCCAAGCCGATCACATGTTTAAGCTAGTACTCACACACTTAGTCATAATATTCTTGCTCATTGACATATTGTTCCTTCCCGCATTTACTTACAGTATTTCCAGTATTTTCTATTGTATATCTCTCGTACATGTACATGCATCTTGTATATTTCCATCTATATACTGCTACATAGTTTATATCATTGATATAGAACTGCTATTAGAGATGTACTTTGCTCCTTCCTGACTAAAAATATTTTTCCAGACTATGCCTTAGAGGACCGGTGTCCGACACTTTATGGACCACAGGGTGAGTAGCTGCAGACTTGGACTTGGTAGTCAAGTTGTGATTCCGGGAGGTCTAGCCGGAATCACTAGTTATCTAGTTAGTTCCTTTCAGTAGTTTATTTGGTACCGGATTTGTCTCCGGCATATTTTGTTGAGACTTGGATATTTGTTGAGTTAGATTATTTACATTTTAGACTTGTGTTGTAGTTAATTTATTTCTTCGATTTCTTATCGTGTTGTAGTTATGTGATTGAGTATGTTGTTCATTTATATTGTGTTATCCGTGTCTCCTTATAGAGTTGGATGCTCGTGCGAGATTATTCTAGATAGTGCTTGACCTAGACAGCGTTCTACCGTCGATGTTGCGGCGTAGGCTGGACGTACCCGCGTACTCGTGCCCAAATTCTGGGTGCGGGTCGTGACACGTTTCACGACAAAGTTGAACTTTTCTTGATAACTTGACCACATATAAGATTTACAAGATACTTGTAGAAAGACTTAATTGATTTATTTCTCAAAGAGGGGGTACATATATATAGGAGGAGACTAGCCTCCTCCTTACTTTCTATTATGTCACACCCGTCCCAGATTTGGTATTCTTGACTTTGTGATATTTAAAATTTTCCCTGTAGATGTATTCATGCTGTATTTACATGTAGGTTCATGTTAATTATGTTGTAATTATTTAATTGTATTCATGTTTATTGTGGGAGACTGCCCGAGACCAGTAGTGAACATCTTGGCAATTGTCATAGATCCGTGCTAGGACGCGTGTATAGGATGTATACCAGACCCGGTTCACTCTTGGAACCACTAAACCTATTTTGGATGGTTGAGATTGGTTGGAGAGTGTCATGAGTACTTAATCCTAGGGCTAACATCGTTTCTCCACTTGGTATATCTATGTGGTTTTCTCTCTCCTCCTTCATTCTTTCTCATTTCCACCTCCCTTCTTCTTTTTTCTTTCTCTTTCCCTCAAGAGCTCCCCTTGACCGAAACCCTAAGCCCTATCCCTATACTTGGTTCTAGGAAGAGGTTTGTTAGTCCACCAAGGCAAGTACATCTTGCTCAAAGTAGTGAAGCCATAGATTTTTGGATTTTTCATATATATATTATTTTAAAAAAATTGGTTGATGGAAAATGTTCTCCTTGAGTTGCTGATTAGATTTAGTTCTTGGAGTTTTGGATTTTGATGTATTGATTTTTGTAGATCTGAGTTTCAAGATTTGAATTTTTATGTGTTCTATAAGTTTTTTTTGGTTTTGATCTACTAAAACTTAGTGTTTTCGAAAACTAGTTATTCCTTATGTTAGAGCATTTTATTTTGATCATTTTAGCTTTTTGTTTCACTTGATTTGGACTAAAAATGAAGTTTTTATGAAGAAAACTTTTTTTTGGTTTTTGGAGCTTTTTCTGTCATGATTGAACTTGTTGTTTGGAGAAGACGAAGTTCTCATGCGGCCAACGCAATATGCGACCGAGACTTCCATGCGGGATGATCCTTATGCGGCTGGACTCTTTGTCGCATAGCCAAGCAGCATGCGTCCATCTTGGTGGACGCATGACTGCTGATCTATACAAGTGTCCTTGAACACTTTGTGCATTCACTCGCTGAACGGATGAGAAATTCGCTAAGTCCAAAATATAATCCATTCGATATCGAACTTATGCGGCAAGCAGAGCATGTGGCCACCTTCCCTTGGGCGCATGACTCTGAACTTTGGCGCATCGTTGGCGCGTCTTTCTATGATTTTTTCTTTTCTTTCTAATATGTCACATCACTGATACTTTATTTATTTTTTGTCGCTTCATCACTTATCCTAAGGAGTAGACCTTAGCCCTGACTCCATGCGGCATGACTCAATGCAGCCAGGATTGTCATGCGGCCTGACTTCTCATGCAGCCAGCTCATCCATGTGGCCAGCTTATCCATGCGGCCAGTGCGTCCATACGGCCAGTTGCTCATGCGGCTGATCAGTGCATGCGGCCTGACCCATGCGACAATCCATGCGTGCACTTCTCATGCGCGTATGAAATCTTGTGAGACCCTTGTAATCTATGTACACGTTCCACGATTTCTTGGGTTTAATTGTTATATTTGGAATGTTTCTTATCTTACCCTATGTGGTTGATCGTGGCTTATTGTCTGTGTTATTCTAAGGAAGAGTGGACTTAGTAACCAGACTGTGCTAGACCTGGCTATGTGCTAGAACTAACTATGTGCATAGTATGATTATATGTTGTAGTAGACCATGTGGCAACCCAGAGTAAACTCAGATTAGTAGATTAACTTATCCTTGTTCGTTGAATAGAGTGAGGGGTGTAGTACTAATCGGGAGACGATCTGCAATCCCGATCCTTGTTTGGTTTAAGGATTGTGGATCTACTCCAGAGTGGTTCACACTTTCCCCTTACTCATGTTCGGCGGCAAAATTGTTGATTCGAGGATTACATCAAGATTCGATTTCTAATTGAGTTGGTAATCGGTGTACCAGATTTGAGGAGATTATATTTGGACCAAGTGTCCCCATATGATAAGACTCATATGACCAACTGTAAGTTTGGTGATTGGACTCGAATATTGTATTCGTGCTGACACTACTATTGCCTGATAATTGTTTATGATTTAATGTGCGCTGAGGTGCTACACATCATGTCACGTGTTAAGTGATTGTATTTGGGTTGTGCATCGAGAATGCCTCCAAATTCCTGAATGCGTGATATTATAAATATATACATTGTTTTCCAGCATGGGCATAATAAGCGAGTCAACTACTAAAGCGTGGCTAGGATATTGATTGTATGAATGTGGCATACACGCTCGGGTGAATCCAGATTTGACTTTGATGGATTCTTATCAAGCGTGCCAATGTTTCACTATAGGAATAACAGAACCGCTACTGCCATATTTTTAGCATGGTGGCCCTACGGGGGACTGGTGCATTCTGCAAGTGCCTGTTTTATTTATTTATTTCGGTTAGCTCATGTTCGACAATAGCGTGATCTGAGGATACTTATTATACATTATTTCTGAGATAACTCAGACTCCACATAACAAGCCGTAGGATTGATGGGTCGATCTAACAGAGCATGTACTGGTAGTCTAGGGACCTGGACTATTATAGTGTGACGGTTCAACCATTGTCCTTGTTTGGTTTTAGGGTTGCGCCAATGTGTCACAATAGGTCATTTAGAATCTGCATATTATATCTATATATTAGCTCGAATTATGGCATATGTGTCCCGGATTATATTGATGTGTTATATCTTTGTCGTGTTCAAAATTGGTTAGTCGTACCCTGTCTCGGAGTAGTGCGGCATCTCTTGTCCTTGTTTGGTTGTAGTGGTTTCCTACTGGTCCATTGAAAGGTCATACGCTTGCCGTTGTAGCACGGACTTTCCTATTTTGTGTACTTTATTGGTTTTTGTTTCATTCACTTGCGCTCCTTTATGGTACTTGCTATCGGGGCCTGACCCCGCTGGTTTTGTTTGGCCAGGTTTAGTAGCAGAGCCCGAGAATCCTGTCATGTATCTGACCGATGGCGCACACTAGGAACATGTCCGTCGAGGAACTTGAGAGGGTTTCTTCTTTCCCACTATGAGTATCATTGCATTAACTTTTTGGTGTTTAGCCGACGGCACCTGTTAGCCGGTTTATCTGGACATTAGTTCCTCTACATGATTGTATATTATTCAGACCACGGCTGACTTACAGTCATATACTCTTGACAATGTACTAGTGTACCATCCTGTATAACTAGTTTCATAATCATTCTGATAGAGCGTCAGGGACATCTAACTACTTTATCTTATATGTTCATTCTTATTATTTTTTGGTTGATGATTGAGACATAGATGTTCTTGACCCTAGGCGACTTGATTGTAGCATGCACCCCCTTGTCTCTAGACAACATTAGCACATTGCGGGTTACTTTGGTATTCCGTAAGGTATGGTTGGCTGAGTCACTCCTCCGCTCTCCAGTATT
The DNA here is from genome assembly GCA_036927795.1 of Iris macrosiphon. Taxonomy (NCBI): domain Eukaryota; kingdom Viridiplantae; phylum Streptophyta; class Magnoliopsida; order Asparagales; family Iridaceae; genus Iris; species Iris macrosiphon. Next base: position 131,044 of record JAYESA010000550.1, on the reverse strand, counting down.
TTGGTTGTGGGAGTGTGACAAAGTTTTAGTGGTGGCCCATGCATGTCTGTCTTTTCAAACTTGTGGGGTATCATGGTCATAGGATTCTCAATCAAACATGATCCTTCTTAAAATTCTGAATTTGTCCTCTTCGATACTCAGCTTGAACTCTTCCAGATTGATTGCTTCATTATTCCTTCTCGTCCTATTCATGATGCTCCTTGTGCGCTTCTTTAGGGACTCTCCTTCCCCCGATGATGCAGCAACAAGAGAGGCAGAGTTGCTAGTAGAACAAAATCCTATGGAACCCCATCCAAGGATCCGAGTTGAACCCACGATGAATGGGACACAACAGCAGACTCCAGGTGTTCCCGTACCTCCCGTAGTGCCGGCTGTACTGGATACCCCGGCCTTGCTAGAGATTATCCGTGGACTATTGGCTGCCCAACAATACCATATGGAAGTGCAACAAAAACAACAGCAACATCAGCAACAACAGCTCCAACAGCAGGAACAGAATGTCTTGTTGACCCAAGGATTACAAACGGCCCTAGAACGAGGCTAGAGAACAAATTCTGGGGCATCTGTTAGATTTTACAGACTGAACCCCCGATATTTCGATGGCACGGAGGACGCAATCACGGCAGATGATTGCCTCCAGGATATCGAGACCATTCTGACTGTGGCTAAAGTTTCGGCCGAGGAACAAGTTGACCTGATTCGCCTACAGCTCCAAGATCTGGCAAGATATTGGTGGGCTACGATGGAGGTAAGATTAAGGCATCCTATTTCATGGGAAGATTTTAAGACCCGGTTCAGAATGAAGTACTTTGGGAATGTGGCTCAGTGTGAGTTGCAGTAAAGGTTCATTAACCTCAAGCAAGCTGGAAGGACAGTAGACGACTATGAGGCAGAATTTTGTCGACTTAGCAGATTTGCTCCAACTATGGTGGCAACAGAGTTGGAGAAAGCAATTAGGTTCCAGTAGAGACTTTACTTAGAGATCTTGCACATGGTAGAGGTACACGATGACCAGACCTTCGAGGCGATATTGATAGAAGCCAAGAGGGTTAAGCTTACTTCTCAAAGGATGGCATCAAGAAGAGTGGATCAGAAGGGGCCTCATGGACAGAACAACGAGGGAGGACCAGCACCCGGTATCCGTATTCATGATTTGGCACTACGGAGGCCAGTGGCATCTGATGAGACAATGACAACTTGGCAACAACAACCGAGACAACTTTAACAACGCCCGGTGAGTACAGTAGGATGTACCTATTGTGGCAAAAGATATCACACTTAGGATGTATGTAGGATGGCAAGTGAAAGATGCTTGAGGTATGGGGGTTCCGACCACATAATAGCTACTTGCCCAAAAATGCAGAGGCAGGAAGGACCGTATCAAAAATTCCCATCGTTGCCAGCTCCACGAGCAGTTCCGTATCAAGAGCGAGTTTTAGCAGTACAACCGTTAGTCCAATATCCGATGTTGATGCAAGCACAGGTGTTTCACCCGAGGCAACATCAGTTTGGTCAGCAGAGACATCCTCATGATAGAGTTCCAGCAGCCCTGAGACGGGAGCAAGTAGAGTTTGGCGTGCTAGAACAGATGTTAGGAGAAGGTGGTCAAGTCGAGGGTGAGATTTGAGTTCTTCTAATTTTATCTATCTTTTGGGTTTTGTATAATCGTCGAGTGGAGATAATCTTTTGTCTCACTCATCTGCCTTCGTATGTCATGATAAATAATATATGTCATATGCCCCGACTACGAAGGTACATCCTGGGCAGAGTCATGTTCTTGACTAAGTCGTTGGTACCAATTTATCTCGGGACTTGATCCCTATCCATTTTGGAGTCAGCATAGGCCAGCGAGGAAGGGTTCATATTTTGACTGACTCGGGAGGCATAGGTATCCATATGCGTCCTGCTCTTTCTCTTTCCTTTTGATTGTGTGGATTGCTTGCGCCTTTATTTATATTTTTGTGCTTTTATTACTTGCCTATTTCGTTATGCTTGGTATTCAGTTAGCTGTAGTTCATAAGATTTTTGGATCATGAGTTTCCTGATTGAATCGTGAGTCTTCTGCTTGGTCTATGAGTTTTCTTGCTTGGTGATCAGCTCAACTAGCCTGGCGAATTCCAAGGACAAAAATTTTCTAAGGTGGGTAGAGATGTCACACCCGTTCCCAGATTTGGTATTCTTGACTTTGTGATATTTAAAAAAAATTCTATAGATGTATTCATATTGTATTTACATGTAGATTCCTGTTAATTATGTTGTATTTATTTAATTGTATTCCTGTTTATTGTAGGAGACTGCCCGAGACCAGTAGTGAACATCTTGGCAATTGCCATAGACCCGTGCTATGACCCATGTATAGGATGGATACCAGACCCAGTTTACTCTTGGAACCCCTAAGCCTATTTTGGATGGTTTAGATTGGTTAGAGAGTGTCATGACTTAATCCTAGGGCAAACCTCATTTCTTCACTTGGTATATATATATGGTTTTCTCTCCCCTTCTTCATTCTTCCTTATTTCCACTTTGCTTCTTCTTTCTTCTTTATCCTTCCCTCAAGAGCTCCCCTTGACCGAAACCCTAAGTCCTATCCCTAGACTTGGTTCTAGGAAGAGGTTTGTTAGTCCACCAAGGCAAGTACATCTTGCTCAAAGTGGTGAAGCCATAGATTTTCGAATTTTTCATATATATGTTGTTTTAAAAATATGGTTGATGGAAAATATTCTCCTTGAGTTTCTTATTATATTTAGTTCTTGCAGTTTTGGATTTTGATGTATAAATTTTGTAGATCTGAGTTTCAAGATTTGGATTTTTATGTATTCTATGAGTTTTTCTTGGTTTTGATCTACTAAAACTTAGTGTTTTCGAAAAATAGTTGTTCCTCATATTAGAGCATTTTATTTGGAGCATTTTGGTTTTTTGTTTTACTTGATTTGGACTAAAAATGTTTTTATAAAGAAAATATTTTTTGAGTTTTTTGAGCTTTTTACGCCATAGCTGAACTTGCTGTATGGAGAAGACGAAGTTCTCATGTGGCCAGCGCAATATGCGACCGAGACTTCCATGCGGCATGATCCATATGCGATTGGACTATTTGCCGCATAGCTAATCAGCATTCGTCCATCTTGTTGGACGCATGACTGTCGATCTACACAAGTGTCCTTGAACACTTTATGCATTCACTCGCTGAATGAATGAGAAATTTGCTAAGTCTAAAAGACACACCATGCGATATCGAACTTATGCGGCAAGCAGAGCATGCGACCACCTTCCCTTGGACGCATGACTCTGAACTTTGGCGCATTTTTGGCGCATCCTTGGCGCATCTTTCTATGGTTTTGTCTTTTCTTTTTGACACACTTTATGTCACATCACTGATACTTCATTTATTTTTCGTCGCTTCATCACTTATCCCGAGGAGTAGACCTTAGCCCTGACTCCATGCGGCATGACTCAATACGGCCAGGATTGTTATGCGGCCTGACTTCTCATGCGGCCAGCTTGTCCAAGCGGCAAACTCGTCCATGTGGCCAGCTTATCCATGCGGCCAGCGCGTCCATGCGGCCAGTTGCTCATGCGCCTGATCATTGCATGCGGCCTGACCCATGCGGCAATCCATGCTTGCACTTCTCATACGCGTATGAAATCCTATGAGATCCGAGTAATCTATGTACACTTTCCATAATTTCTTGGGTTTAATTATTATATTTGGAATATTTCTTATCTTACCCTATGTAGTTGATTATGGCTTATTGTCTGTGTTATTCTAAGGAAGAGTGGACTTAGTAACCAGACTATGCTAGACCTGGCTATGTAACTGACTATGTGCATAGTATGATTATATGTTGTAGTAGACCATGTGGCAACCTAGAGTAAACTCAGATTAGTAGATTAACTTATCCTTGTTCATCGAATAGAGTGAGGGGCGTAGTTCTGCTCGGGATACGATCTGCAATTCCCGTCCTTGTTTGGTTTAAGGATTGTGGATCTACTCCAGAGTGGTTCACACTTTCCCCTTACTCACGTTCGGCGGCAAAATTGTTGATTCGAGGATTTCATCAATCGATTTATAATTGATTGGTAATCGGTGTACCTGATTTGAGGAGATTATATTTGGACCAAGTGTCCCCATATGATAAGACTCATATGACCAATTATAAGTTTGATAATTTTACTCAAATATTGTATCCGTGCTGATACGACTATTGCCTGATAATTGTTTATGATTTAATGTGCGTTTAGGTGCGACACATCATGTCACGTGTTACGTGATTATATTTGGATTGTGCATCGAGAATGCCTCTAAATTCCTGAATGCATGATATTATAAATATATATATTGTTTCCCAGCACGGGCATAGTAAGCGAGTCAACTACCAAAGCGTGGCTAGGATATTGATTGTATGAATGTTGCATACACGCTCGGGTGAATCCAGATTTGACTTTCTTGGATTCGTATCTAGCATGTCCGTACTTTGTATGACATATTAAGGGAAATTCTCATGCGACCACGCCTTGAGATTTCAACAAAAACATAGGGTTAATTAGGTAACTAAAAGTGGTAGTAACATTGAGAGGGAACGATATCCTGAGATCATGCCAACGAACCTTCCCACAGAGATTTATTCTAAGTGCGCTGTGGGCGGGCCACCACAGATACTGTATATCATCTTTCTTAGTAGAGTACAGTATCTGACTATTATATTGTCGAGCCATTATTTTACTATAGGAATACTGGAACCGCTACTGCCATGTTTTTTGTACGGTAGCCCTATGGGGGACTGGTGCATCCCGCAAGTGCCTGTTTTATTTATTTGGTTCGGTTAGCTCATATTCGGTAATGGCTTGATCTGAGGATACTTATTATATATTATTTATAAGATAACTCAGACTCCACATAACAAGCCATAGGATTGATTGGCCGATCTAACTGAGCATGTGCTGGTAGTCTAAGGACCTGAACTATTATGGTACGATGCTTCAACCCTTGTCCTTGTTTGGTTTTAGGGTTGCACCAATGTGTCATAATAGGTCATATACCAAAGCTGTATATTATATCTATATCTTAACTTGTGTTATGGCATGTGTGTCCCAGATTATATTGATGTGTTATATCTTCGTCATGTTCATAATTGGTTAGTCCTACCCTGTCTCAGAGTAGTGCGGTACCTCTTGTCCTTGTTTGGTTGTAGGGGTGTCCTACTGCTCTGATGAAAGGTCATACGCTTGTCGTTGTGTCACGAACTTTCCTATTTTGTGTAATTTATTAGTTTTTTGCTTTATTTGCTTGTGCTCCTTTGTAGTACTTGCTATCGGGGCCTGACCCCATTGGTTTTGTTTGGCCAAGTTTAGTAGCAAAGCCCAAGGATCCTGTCATGTATCTGACCGATGGCGCACACCAGGAACATGTCCGCCGAGGAACTTGAGTAGATTTTTTCTTCCCCACTATGAGTATCATTGTATTACCTTTTTGGCGTTTAGCCGACAGCACATGTTAGTCGGTTTATCTGGGCATTAGTTCCTCTACATGATTGTATGTTATTCAGAACACGGTTGACTTACAGTCATGTACTCTTGACAATGTACTAGTGTACCATACTGTATAACTAGTTTCATGATCATTCTGATAGAGCGTCAGGGGCGCCTAACTATTTTATCTTACATGTTCATTCTTATTATTTCTTGGTTGATGATTGAGACATAGATGTTCTTGACCCTAGGTGACTTGATTGTAGCATGCAACCCCTTGTCTCTTGACAATCTTAGCACGTTGTGGGTTACTTCGGTATTCCATAGGGTATGGTTGGCTAAGTCACTCCCCTGCTCTCCAGTATTCTGGTTATGGGGGCGTGACATATCCAATGTGGGACTAAATAAGTTTTCATAACTCAACACTCCCCCTCAAGATGGGCGATAGATATCAATTGTCCCCATATTGTTATAAAAGATGTCAAACTCTCTAGAACCTAAACCTTTAGTTAAACAATCAGCTAACTACTCCGCTGATTTCACATAGATCAAAGTCAAAACTTTTCTATTCAGTTGCTCCTTGATAAAGAACTAATCAATCTCCACATGTTCGGTACGATCATGCTGAACTGGATTATTTGCAATATCAATCGCCGATTTATTGTCACACCAAAGTTACATGGAGTCTCCTCTAAACAAACGCATCTCAGCCAACAAGCTCTTCACCCATATCATCTCGCACAGGCTAACTGCCATAGCCTTGTACTCGGCCTCAGCTGTAGACCTAGCCACTACATCTTGCTTCTTGATGCGCCAAGATACAAGATTGCCTCCAACAAAAATACAGTAACATGTAGTAGACTTGTGATCATCCATACAAGCCGCCCAATCGGCATCACAGTAGCCTTCAACTCTCAGATGTACAAAATTTCTGAACTATAACCCCTTTTCTGGGCTTCCTTTAATATACCTGAGAATTCTGCGAACAGCCTCCATATGCTGCTATCTGGGATCATGCATATATCTACTCACTATACTCACGGCATAAGTAATATCAGGTCTCGTATGACATAGATATATAAGCCGACCAACTAATCTTTGGTATTGCTCCTTACTCACCGGATCACCACCATCAGCATACTACTTGTGATTATGCTCGATAGGAGTAGAAGCAACCCTGTAACCCAGCATTCATGTCGGTCCAGAGCGTACTTTCGCTGAGAAAGCACTATACTCTTTCGTGACCTTGCAATTTCAATTCAGAGGAAGTATTTCAACTATCCCAGATCCTTAACTTCAAATTTCTCTCCAAGTCTTTTTTCAGCCGTAGGATCTCCTCGGTATCGTCTCCAGTAATTACAATATCATCAACATAGACTACAAGAATAGTAATACGAGTCTTGGAGTGCCTTAAAACACAGTATGATCTTTATTATATTGTATATACCCCATACCATAGACTGCAAGCCTGAATATATGAAACCATGCTCTCGGAGACTACTTTAGTCCATACAAAGACTTCTTCAATTTGCATACATTTCACGTTGCTTATGAATTAGCAAAGCTTGGTAGAACCTCCATATAAACCTCCTCCTGGAGATCTCCATGCAAAACGGCATTCTTGACATCTAGCTGATGTAGTTGCCAATTGAAGTTGGCAGCACATGGCACCAATACTCGCACAATGCTCATCTTTGCAACTGGAGAAAATATCTCGTCATAGTCGATACCATAAGTTTGACTATAGCCTTTAGCAACCAATCTGGCCTTGTACTTGTTAATTTTTTTCCTCTATAGTCTGCTTAACAGTATAAACCTATTTATATCCAACAACACGCTTCCCAGTAGGAAGTGGTACCAGCTCCCATGTGTCATTATGCTTCAAGGCCTGAAGTTTCTCATGCATGGTACTCAACCACCTAGGTTCTTGCTTAGCTACCTACCAGTTATTAGGTATAAGCGCTGAATCTAATGATGCAAGGAAGGACTTATATACAGGTAGAGTGGATGCATATAAAATATAATATACAATGTTAGTATCCCAACTGCCAAACTTAGTTGAAGGTTTTCCAGCATTAATTCTAGAAGTTCTATGAAGCAAGACATGAGTATTAGAAGCATCAGAGGAGGAATTATTACCAGGTGACTTAGGTGGATGGGATGAAGAAGGTCCTAGAGAAGAGGGACTTGGGATATCAGCATTTATGGGTACTGGCCTAGGCACAGAATGAGGAAGCTTATACTGCTCATGCTCCCTATATACTCTCAGCTTCCCCTGACTGTCGGCTCCCCCTGAGACACCATCACTCCTCGATGACTCAAAAGGACATAGAATCATACCAATCACGATGCCTGATGAAAACATAAAATATCATATTTTTATTCCTTAATGTATACTCCTTTATGCTCATTTAATGTCTAAAGATACTCATTACTTTTATATTTTGATTTAGGATGCAATTGGAGTCACTAAATGCAAAATGGAGCTAATTATCAATTCTGGACAGTTTTGATACCTTATAGCAAAATGATCATAACTTGCTCATCCGAAGTCCAATTGAGCTGATCCAAATTGATTCGGAAAGATAAGTGATAGAGTCACAATTTTTCTGTTTTGAGTTTCCCGAGATTCTGGCTGCAGAATGAACCAAATCAGGCTTGAAGTTGAGTCAACTATACTGTGCACAAAAAGTGGAGCTGAAATAACCATTTCCCAACTTATTCAAAGATTTTTATTTTATTGTTTGGGTTGTTGTAACTATTAGAGGATTTGTGGGAAGATATTTTGATCTTCAAACACCTAATTTAGAGTCTATAAAAGGGATAGAGATCAAGAGAAAATGGAAAAACAACACACAACTCTTCTTCCTCTTCTCCAATATTCTTTTGAAGTTTTCTTGAACATGCGGAGCTAAAAGTCTTGTTGGTCGAAGGAAACGGAAGCCTCGGAATGAATAAAAACTTGTAAGATCTAATCTGTGTTTATATTTTTGATTTGTTCTTTGAGTATCGAATGTTTTCTTATGCATATTTTCATGATTATCTTGTTTAATGACTAGGATGCATACTAGTTTATTATTCCTGACAATCTAATGCTAAATTAGATATCGAATCCGTAATTGTTCGATCCCTCTAATTTGTGAAGCAACCAAGATTTAATGAACTGCTTTGTTTTATTAGATCTTAGGAGGAAAACTTTTGACAAAATTAAATGCAACCGCTTGTGCTTGTGTTGTTTTGCTTCATCGATCTCATCGAGTTTAATACGCTACTAGATTAAACCTTTAGCGCTTGTCTGGGGTTGTTTAGTAGTTAAGGTTAATTAGATCGCTTGTTTTTAATTAATTGGGCTAAAGGAGATAGGAAAATAATTCCAACGATGAATATTCAAAGTATGAATTAATATATACTTGCATCGATGATCGGTTTTAAGATTCCAATGGTGGATGTTGACTGAGACCAACATTTATTTCTTTCATTGTTTTAATACTTTAATTGTTTTTAGCTCTTTTTAATTTGCTTTGATCCAAAACTCTCCCCCCATCTTATTTCACATAGCATAAAGATTAACTAATTACTCTCCGTGGGAACGATCCTTACTCTCACTACTACATATTATTTCAAGAGTAAAGATTTTATTTTTGGGTGCCTACGACAGCACACCAAATTTTGGCGCCGTTGTCGGGGAGTAATTTTAGTTAATTTTTGTGCTTTTTGTAATCTTTATTTCGTTCTTGTGATCAAATAATTTTCTGTCTATTAGCAAAAACAAAACAAAAAGTTCGGTAACAGGAAATGGCTGCCAATTCTCAAATATTTGACACTTGGCTAGATCTTCCATCTAGGCATGCTGATGAGGTAAATATTTCTTCCCTAGAACAACAAATTTCTTGTTTAACTTCTCTTGTTCGTCAAATGGCTGTAGGTAACATGCAAATAGCAAAGGCTTGTGGGATTTGTTCAGTAGCAGGATATCCAACTGACATGTGCCCAACTCTTCAAGAGGAGTCCAATGAACAAGTGAATGCGGAATATGGTTTTCCTGGACTACCAGAAATGAAGTATGATCCCTATTCAGACACGTACAACCTAGGATGGAGAGATCATTCCAATTTTACCTATGAGAGTCCACAATTAAATCAGTTCACAACTCAAAATTGCCCAAGTTACCAGCAATACAAGCAGCAATACCTACAACCGAGCCAAACTTCTGATTCTGGTATGTCTTTAGAAGATATTATTAAGTTTATTGCCATTAATAACTTACAATTTCAATAGGAGACGAGGGCTAGTATCGAAAGTTTGAACAATCAAATGAGTCAAATGACAACTGCAATTAATAAGCTAGAGGCACAAAGCTTGGAGAACTTACCATCTGAAATGATAGTAAATCCAAAAGAAACTGTAAGTTCAATCATTTTGAGAAGTTGTAAAGAAGTTGAAATTCCAGAAAAAGAAGCACATGCATCGTCAAAACAAGACGAAGAGAAAAATATCGTTGCAGACACGAACATTCCTAATGACGATATAGTACCTAATGCAAAAGAAGTTTTTAAACTTGATGGAAAAGATGGAGTAAAAGTTGCCATCAGTGAGAATTTTGAGAAAGAACATGGGTTAGCTTTGAGTACTAACTTACATAAAACTGTTGCAGTATTGAACGATCTTCCAAAAAGACAACAGTCAGGTAACATTCCATATATTTTGTTACCAATTTATGACAAAAGACCTTTATCTTCTGTTTTGCAGGCCTACATTCTAGACGTGAAATCCCTGCCTAGTTATATCAAGTGTGCATAGAGTCGAGCCAACGACAATATTAAACAAAGGCGCTGCTTGGGAGGCAACCCAAGGGAAGTTTATTTTTATTTTCGTATTTTATTTTTTATTGTCTTTTCTTTGCATTTAACCATACATTGGGGACAATGTCTGTTTTAAGTGTGGGGGAGAGGATTTACTTTATTTTAAGCATTTTTAGTTCGCTGTTTTTCTAAAATAATAATAATAATAATAATTTTTTTTAATAAAAGAATTTTTGTTTTTGGTTTTTAATGATTTTGGTTGTGTATGTCATGAGTAAGATTCAACTAGATTTGAAAAATTCATAACATGATTGAATAAATAATTTTTTTTTTCAACTTAGAATTAATTAGTCTAGTTAATTTTTATTGAAAATGGTAGTATCTAAATTGGTAGACAAAAGCCAGTGAGGATTTGAGCCTTTAGACTGACACATCAGTCTCATTATTCTTTTATGAGAGATATTCTTCCACTGATTTATTTCTCTAGAACTTGCTTTGATTCTCTTCGAGATCACATTGACACATGCATACATGAACATGATTAAGGCCATCTTTGTTATGCGTTACATAAGCCAAATAGCCCACCTTGTAATTAATTTTCTTTTTGTTGAACCCCTTTGAACTTTATTGCCTTTTTTTTGGTATACCCACATTACAATCTTTCAACCAATAATATTTATACCTTTACCCAAGTCGCAAAGCTAGTGGAGCATTGTTGATCATTATGTTATGTATGGGTGTACGAAAAAATAAGAGTGGGGGTGTCTAAATTTGTGGTTTAGTTACAACCCACAAAATAGAACATATTTTCATCCTCAAATTTTCTAAGTTCCATTATTGTTAAAAAAAAGAAAAAAAGAAGAAGAGAAAAACAAAAAAAAAAGAAAAGAAAGAAAAAATGGTGGAAGTTATTTTACATTCTTTAAATGCTTTAAAAGCCAAATTGAAGAAGTTGTTAAATGGAGTGATTGAGTTTACATGTTTTATATTGAGCTTGAGTTGATTCATTTTTGCTCCACTAGTTTTGATGGCTTTTGAGCAGCACTCTCAAATATATCCCACCTTAATCCTAAGTCACGTTACAACCCATGAAAAGTCCTTATGATTTATGTTATGCATGTGATCCCAGTGGTGGAGAATGAGAAGATATGCAAGCTTATGGTAGATCATTTCTTCTGGAATAAATTTGAGTGAAATATATACCTTCAAACATATGAGAATTGAGTGTTTATTCCTGTGAGGGTCTACCTATTTAGTTTACTCCATTTTTCAAGTGAAAATACCTACTAAGTAATTAGAAGTTGTTTAAGAATATGTGTTCATGATATGTTATGAGTTTTGAAGAGCTTAGTTATTTTTTTATTTATGACATTGCAACATTGAATTCGTTTTGGAAAAATAAATTAGAGTTTCGCCCGAGGATGAGCAAAGGTTAAGTGTGGGGCTATTTGATGAGAACATAAAATATCATATTTTTATTCCTTAATGTATACTCCTTTATGCTCATTTAATGTCTAAAGATACTCATTACTTTTATATTTTGATTTAGGATGCAATTGGAGTCACTAAATGCAAAATGAAGCTAATTATCAATTCTGGACAGTTTTGATACCTTATAGCAAAATGATCATAACTTGCTCATCCGAAGTCCAATTGAGCTGATCCAAATTGATTCGGAAAGATAAGTGATAGAGTCACAATTTTTCTGTTTTGAGTTTCCCGAGATTCTGGCTTTAGAATGGACCAAATCAGGCTTAAAGTTGAGTCAACTATATTGTGCACAAAAAGTGGAGCTGAAATAACCATTTCCCAACTTATTCAAAGATTTTTATTTTATTGTTTGGGTTGTTGTAACTATTAGAGGATTTGTGGGAAGATATTTTGATCTTAAAACACCTAATTTAGAGTCTATAAAAGGGATAGAGATCAAGAGGAAATGGAAAAACAACACACAACTCTTCTTCCTCTTCTCCAATATTCTTTTGAAGTTTTCTTGAACATGCGGAGCTAAAAGTCTTGTTGGTCGAAGGAAACGGAAGCCTCGGAATGAATAAAAACTTGTGAGATCTAATCTGTGTTTATATTTTTGATTTGTGCTTTGAGTATCGAATGTTTTCTTATGCATATTTTCATGATTATCTTGTTTAATGACTAGGATGCATACTAGTTTATTATTCCTGACAATCTAATGCTAAATTAGATATCGAATCCGTAATTGTTCGATCCCTCTAATTTGTGAAGCAACCAAGATTTAATGAACTGCTTTGTTTTATTAGATCTTAGGAGGAAAACTTTTGACAAAATTAAATGCAACCGCTTGTGCTTGTGTTGTTTTGCTTCATCGATCTCATCGAGTTTAATACGCTACTAGATTAAACCTTTAGCGCTTGTCTGGGGTTGTTTAGTAGTTAAGGTTAATTAGATCGCTTGTTTTTAATTAATTGTGGCTAAAGGAGATAGGAAAATAATTCCAACGATGAATATTCAAAGTATGAATTAATATATACTTGCATCGATGATCGGTTTTAAGATTCCAATGGTGGATGTTGACTGAGACCAACATTTATTTCTTTGATTGTTTTAATACTTTAATTTTTTTTAGCTCTTTTTAATTTGCTTTGATCCAAAACTCTCCCCCCATCTTATTTCACATAGCATAAAGATTAACTAATTACTCTCCGTGGGAACGATCCTTACTCTCACTACTACATATTATTTCAAGAGTAAAGGTTTTATTTTTGGGTGCCTACGACAGCACACCAAATTTTGGCGCCGTTGCCGGGGAGTAATTTTAGTTAATTTTTGTGCTTTTTGTAATCTTTATTTCGTTCTTGTGATCAAATAATTTTTTGTCTATTAGAAAAAAAAAAAAATTCGGTAACAGGAAATGGCTGCCAATTCTCAAATATTTGACACTTGGCTAGATCTTCCATCTAGGCATGCTGATGAGGTAAATATTTCTTCCCTAGAACAACAAATTTCTTGTTTAACTTCTCTTGTTCGTCAAATGGTTGTAGGTAATATGCAAATAGCAAAGGCTTGTGGGATTTGTTCAGTAGCAGGACATCCAACTGACATATGCCCAACTCTTCAAGAGGAGTCCAATGAACAAGTGAATGCGGAATATGGTTTTCCTGGACTACCAGAAATGAAGTATGATCCCTATTCAGACACGTACAACCTAGGATGGAGAGATCATTCCAATTTTACCTATGAGAGTCCACAATTAAATCAGTTCACAACTCAAAATTGCCCAAGTTACCCGCAATACAAGCAGCAATACCTACAACCGAGCCAAACTTCTGATTCTGGTATGTCTTTAGAAGATATTATTAAGTCTATTGCCATTAATAACTTACAATTTCAACAGGAGACGAGGGCTAGTATCGAAAGTTTGAACAATCAAATGAGTCAAATGACAACTGCAATTAATAAGCTAGAGGCACAAAGCTTGGAGCACTTACCATCTGAAACGATAGTAAATCCAAAAGAAACTGTAAGTTCAATCATTTTGAGAAGTTGTAAAGAAGTTGAAATTCCAGAAAAAGAAGCACATGCATCGTCAAAACAAGACGAAGAGAAAAATATCGTTGCAGACACGAACATTCCTAATGACGATATAGTACCTAATGCAAAAGAAGTTTTTAAACTTGATGGAAAATATGGAGTAAAAGTTGCCATCAGTGAGAATTTTGAGAAAGAACATGGGTTAGCTTTGAGTACTAACTTACATAAAACTGTTGCAGTATTGAACGATCTTCCAAAAAGACAACAGTCAGGTAACATTCCATATATTTTGTTACCAATTTATGACAAAAGACCTTTATCTTCTGTTTTGCAGGCCTACATTCTAGACGTGAAATCCCTGCCTAGTTATATCAAGTGTACATAGAGTCGAGCCAACGACAATATTAAACAAATGCGCTGCTTGGGAGGCAACCCAAGGGAAGTTTATTTTTATTTTCGTATTTTATTTTTTATTGTCTTTTCTTTGCATTTAACCATACATTGGGGACAATGTCTGTTTTAAGTGTGGGGGAGAGGATTTACTTTATTTTAAGCATTTTTAGTTCGCTGTTTTTCTAAAATAATAATAATAATAATAATTTTTTTTAATAAAAGAATTTTTGTTTTTGGTTTTTAATGATTTTGGTTGTGTATGTCATGAGTAAGATTCAACTAGATTTGAAAAATTCATAACATGATTGAATAAATAATTTTTTTTTTCAACTTAGAATTAATTAGTCTAGTTAATTTTTATTGAAAATGGTAGTATCTAAATTGGTAGACAAAAGCCAGTGAGGATTTGAGCCTTTAGACTGACACATCAGTCTCATTATTCTTTTATGAGAGATATTCTTCCACTGATTTATTTCTCTAGAACTTGCTTTGATTCTCTTCGAGATCACATTGACACATGCATGCATGAACATGATTAAGGCCATCTTTGTTATGCGTTACATAAGCCAAATAGCCCACCTTGTAATTAATTTCTTTTTGTTGAACCCCTTTGAACTTTATTGCCTTTTTTTTGGTATACCCACATTACAATCTTTCAACCAATAATATTTATACCTTTACCCAAGTCGCAAAGCTAGTGGAGCATTGTTGATCATTATGTTATGTATGGGTGTACGAAAAAATAAGAGTAGGGGTGTCTAAATTTGTGGTTTAGTTACAACCCACAAAATGGAACATATTTTCATCCTCAAATTTTCTAAGTTCCATTATTGTTAAAAAAAAACAAAAAAAAAAGAAGAGAAAAACAAAAAAAAAAAGAAAAGAAAGAAAAAATGGTGGAAGTTATTTTACATTCTTTAAATGCTTTAAAAGCCAAATTGAAGAAGTTGTTAAATGGAGTGATTGAGTTTACATGTTTTATATTGAGCTTGAGTTGATTCATTTTTGCTCCACTAGTTTTGATGGCTTTTGAGCAACACTCTCAAATATATCCCACCTTAATCCTAAGCCACGTTACAACCCATGAAAAGTCCTTATGATTTATGTTATGCATGTGATCCCAGTGGTGGAGAATGAGAAGATATGCAAGCTTATGGTAGATCATTTCTTCTGGAATAAATTTGAGTGAAATATATACCTTCAAACATATGAGAATTGAGTGTTTATTCCCGTGAGGGTCTACCTATTTAGTTTACTCCATTTTTCAAGTGAAAATACCTACTAAGTAATTAGAAGTTGTTTAAGAATATGTGTTCATGATATGTTATGAGTTTTGAAGAGCTTAGTTATTTTTTTATTTATGACATTGCAACATTGAATTCGTTTTGGAAAAATAAATTAGAGTTTCGCCCGAGGACGAGCAAAGGTTAAGTGTGGGGGTATTTGATGAGAACATAAAATATCATATTTTTATTCCTTAATGTATACTCCTTTATGCTCATTTAATGTCTAAAGATACTCATTACTTTTATATTTTGATTTAGGATGCAATTGGAGTCACTAAATGCAAAATGAAGCTAATTATCAATTCTGGACAGTTTTGATACCTTATAGCAAAATGATCATAACTTGCTCATCCGAAGTCCAATTGAGCTGATCCAAATTGATTCGGAAAGATAAGTGATAGAGTTACAATTTTTCTGTTTTGAGTTTCCCGAGATTCTGGCTGCAGAATGGACCAAATCAGGCTTGAAGTTGAGTCAACTATACTGTGCACAAAAAGTGGAGCTGAAATAACCATTTCCCAACTTATTCAAAGATTTTTATTTTATTGTTTGGGTTGTTGTAACTATTAGAGGATTTGTGGGAAGATATTTTGATCTTCAAACACATAATTTAGAGTCTATAAAAGGGATAGAGATCAAGAGGAAATGGAAAAACAACACACAACTCTTCTTCCTCTTCTCCAATATTCTTTTGAAGTTTTCTTGAACATGCGGAGCTAAAAGTCTTGTTGGTCGAAAGAAACGGAAGCCTCGGAATGAATAAAAACTTGTGAGATCTAATCTGTGTTTATATTTTTGATTTGTGCTTTGAGTATCGAATGTTTTCTTATGCATATTTTCATGATTATCTTGTTTAATGACTAGGATGCATACTAGTTTATTATTCCTGACAATCTAATGCTAAATTAGATATCGAATCCGTAATTGTTCGATCCCTCTAATTTGTGAAGCAACCAAGATTTAATGAACTGCTTTGTTTTATTAGATCTTAGGAGGAAAACTTTTGACAAAATTAAATGCAACCGCTTGTGCTTGTGTTGTTTTGCTTCATCGATCTCATCGAGTTTAATACGCTACTAGATTAAACCTTTAGCGCTTGTCTGGGGTTGTTTAGTAGTTAAGGTTAATTAGATCGCTTGTTTTTAATTAATTGTGGCTAAAGGAGATAGGAAAATAATTCCAACGATGAATATTCAAAGTATGAATTAATATATACTTGCATCGATGATCGGTTTTAAGATTCCAATGGTGGATGTTGACTGAGACCAACATTTATTTCTTTGATTGTTTTAATACTTTAATTTTTTTTAGCTCTTTTTAATTTGCTTTGATCCAAAACTCTCCCCCCATCTTATTTCACATAGCATAAAGATTAACTAATTACTCTCCGTGGGAACGATCTTTACTCTCACTACTACATATTATTTCAAGAGTAAAGGTTTTATTTTTGGGTGCCTACGACAGCACACCAATGCCACTCTCATTATCCCCCTCTCTACTAGCATTAGTAGCGCCATCCTCGAACAAGGAACTTAACTCCGTCTTCTTGCCATAAAATAGTTCAAACTCCTAGAAGGTCACATCCATACTAACAAACAGACTTCTTTCAGTAGGACACCAATATTTATATCCTTTCAAACTTGATGAGTAGCCCACAAAGATACATTTAACTGCTTGTGGATCCAGCTTGCTCACCATCATTCTATGATCTCGCATAAAATATGTGCAGCCAAACACTCTGGGTGGAACGATAAAAATATTAGAGCCCAAGAGCATCTCACATGGTGTCTTCTGTAATACCCCACAAATGCACGGTGTATTACGCTGAGTCGGTTTAAATGAGACAATGGTTGGTTACATTTTAATTTGTTGGATTTAGGAGAAAGTATTGATTTGAGTTTGTTTCATATGCAGATCACATGCGGAGTTAGATGAAATCAGGTATTCGTTAAGAGTAGTACTGGGATAGCGAAATTGGAGCGATAATATCGTCTTCCTTAGTCCGATCAGTCGGATGATTTGGAGAGCACGACCTGCTCGCACGGTCATACCAATTGAGTATATCGTGCTTCGTATCGGACCACGGATTCAAGGAATCGGCCGTATCGGCAAGACAGAATGCTTAGCGAATTCAGACTTGTTGAGTGGGCTCTGTGCCACTACCACATTTCTAGATGAGGGCGTTCTTGTCATTTAGAATATTTATTATTTAGTAATTAAATATTATATATGTGCTACTAATTATTATATTGCGTTGTGCTATTTATTATTTATTAGTAGGCTAGCCTATGTTTATTTAGACTTGTCACTAGTGAACCCAATTAAACTTGTTATGACAGTAATTAAGCCCAACATGGACTAGGCCCATTAGACCCATTCCCTTTAGCTAATTAGAAGGATTAGCCTAAATTGCATTAGTTAGAGACTTTCCAATATAGCCCTTCTTAATTATTCTTCATAATAGCTAGAAAGGGGCACATTGGACAATTTATGTTGCTTGGAGAGGAAGGGAAGGGTGTCACGCCCCAATCTCCCGCAAGCTCAATCGTCCCCGCTGAACGTGAATCACCATGTTGCAGCGCTCCCGTAGGACAATCGTTCTCATCGGGACGTGATGCCGTGCGAGCCTGGAGTTGCGCTCGCACAAGGCGATGTTGTCAAACATCAAAGATATCATCGAAACGACCAAGTTGCAGCGAAAGTCAAGTATTGTGTGCCAATTACATATCAGAGTATACACAGCGAAGCTCTCGATAGGGTCCAAAAGATATTGCCACAAAAGAGATTGCCACAAAGGCGATGAAACACTCTTGCTCTTTCTCTAGCCCACAAGGGTACTTACCGTTCATACATTATGTCCCGTATATCCAAGCAGTGTCACTACACCTGCATACCTAAAATAATGCCCACAAACGTGGGTCAGTACACAGCTGTACTGGTGAGCGGGGTAACCCACTCGTCTAAACCGACACTAAGTAGAAAAGTGAATGCAAACAGTTATATGGTGATCTTTCTACTTGAATCCTAGATTTATTTTATGGAAGAGGTATGACATGCTAAGAAACACTTTAAAGCAGGTTAAACATGCAAACATTCAACTCAAGTCTATATACAAGCAGATATATCCAACTCAAAAGAAAACTAGCATCAAACCGTCCTACTCAAACACAAGCAACGCGTGAACCTATCAAACCACAATCCCAAGCCTCAATATCCATCCTCAAATCCAGGCATAATCCAAGCCTTATAAATCCAATCATCGATATGCACATTCTTGCCGAGGCAAGGTGGCCGCCGCCTATACGAAAAGTACAAACCAAACCAAAGTAAAGCAAACCAACTCTTATCTATATGATGTCACTGGCCAAGTCATAAAGTACTAATCAATTGCAGTTCTACCCGATCAAGACTGAGTAGCTAGCCCGCCTGGTCGTATTGAACTGCCGGCACCGCGTCCAAGGCACGTTACCATTGTCTCCTCCATGGTCTAACGGTCCTGGTGCCCCGGAGCCTATCCCGTTCGAGGAAACCAAATAATGTGCGCAACAGGTTGTCCGTGACCGATGCAAACACGAAGTAGGTATGACGAGAGAATCGAGCATTCTTGTCCCACCAAACGATCCTAGCCTCAATCCAACCAACTATCCATAATCATTCTCCAACTATATCCCAAGGCACCATCTTAAGTTATCCCCATAGGAACTATGCAACTTCGACACAATGCTCCAATTGGTGCAACACCCCTCGCTCAGAAAACTCCATGGCACAATGCCCCAACAGTGGCACAATGCCCTCACCGATGCAGTTGTCTGATTTTGAACCACAACTGCACGCTTTGCTTGATAAAGCACCCAATTGATACTCGTGCACGGGTGCACGCTCGCTCGCCCGCCTGAAGTACCTCGATATTTCAACCAAGATGATCCACTCAAGCTCCAACTGCCTACTCAAGCTCCAACTGTCCAACACAAAACCAACTCTAGCCATAAATTATATCCAACCAAATAATTCACACTCTATGCACGCCACAGTGTAGTATTTTTCAAGTTTTAGTCCAAGTGTTAAAGCCATTACATGTGTTCCATATTATTAGGCATGAAAGAGTAGAGGAGAAGGGACAGAGCCCACTCACTAAGTTTGATTCCGTTAAGCATCATGCCCTACCGATACGGCCGATCTCTTGAACCCGTGGTCCGATGCAAAGCACGATCCACTCAATTGGTATAACCGTGCGAGCAGGCTGTACTCTCCAAATCATCCGACCGATCGGACTAAGGAAGACGACATTATCTCTCCAAGCCTGCTATCTCAGTACTGCTCCGAACGAACACCTGATTCCATCGAACTCCGCTAGCGATCTGCACATAAAACCAACTCAAATCAATACTTGTTCCCAAATCCAATAAATTAAAATATAACCAGCTATTGCCTCATTTGATCCAACTCAGCGTAATGCACTATGCGGTTGCATCACATTACATAATATACCACTTAGAATCAGGTTCGTCCTCGAACCGAACCAGTATTCATTCCTTACTAGCATGCTGCTTGTCCAATTCATAACTCTGCTCCATGCAACTCACATTCTCTTGATCCAGACTCAGCATCTCCCTCGCACTGAACGCTCGCACAAATTCTATATTCCCACATCCTCCTTGTAGCTCAATACGAATTTATCATATCGCTTAGTTTGGATCATACACATATTTAAGGCATCCCTGAAATACATGCAATTCAGCCGATCTTAGCGATAACAAATTTGGATAAGTTACAAGGGCATCTTTATGTCCGAGGCATTCATTTGCTTCACTCCCAAATTGAACCAATCCTGACGTTCATTCCATAACTCATTCGCACAAGCACTATTCTCAAATATGACGATTTCCACTAACGATCTTTCCACCTGACTCGAATCAGTTCGTGTTACAACTCCATCCATCCAACTATTCCTAAATCCATACTAGCACCATCCAAACTCAACTAATCAAACTCTAGCATGACTCAAACCGCACAATGTTCTATAAGCACCATCTCCAAATATTATCTCATGCACCGAAAGATTATCACAACTGATACTACCCCAGCTAGGCGACTTACCCAAATATCAAACTATGCTCTTATATCAGCTCAGCCCAATACCTCTTCCTCAATCTCAATACCTAACTGGGTGAACATCTATATTGAGGTTTATGTGATCCACGAAGATTTTACCGTCACACCATAGGGATAGTGTCACCACGATTTCAACGTGGACACACTCGCCATAATTCCAAGGTCGCACATGGAATAGTTCTTCGCGCTGCTTCTACTGCCTCGAAGCACAGGATATCACCTTCGCCTTCTATATGAGCACGCATCCCAGACTAAGTTCTGATGCATCTTGTAGATCTGAGGCACATCTGTCCCTTCCAGTATTGCAAGGATTTGATCTGAACGAGCCGTTGCTTTAACTTCACAAGCTAGTTTCACAGTCGTCAATTCATATGAATGTTATTTTCTTCCGGGGCACGACGAGTCAGAGGCGATGCCATCTTCAAAAATCTGTAACTCCGAATCTCATCAGTTGACTTAGGCTATGTCCACCATCGCTTCGATCTTTCGGCTTCATCTTCAGCTGAAGGCTATACCAAGGATCTCTCAAATCTAACACTCAGTCACTAAGGCCAATATCCAACACACACTACTCACATCTATCCTCGACGCATTCCCAAGTGGGCTACCACAAGGGTCGTTCTATGGGTCTATAATATTTATTTCTGATCTGGCAGTCAAGTCGCTAGGGTCAGTTGTCCCGAAGCTACGCTCAATAATTGTAAGTCATCACGATGGACAGTTACTAGGAACCATGCTATATCTCCTCTGCAAATCTGAGCCTTAATCCAACCATTCCATCTGAACGAACTTCTGACTCCGAGCACTTCATGTACTACCCCTGACGAATCTGTCAACCAAATACAGCTTAACCACTTGGAGTACTATCTACCCAAGCCATAAATCGAGAACTGCGCACGCTGAAATCATCTTCCATCAATCTGTCGTTCTGTCCTGAATCCATCAAAAATTTTCAACTATCAAGTTTGACTCCTCGCACTACCACTTGCAACGATTCTCGAAACCATAGACTTGCTCCAACTTCTTATCTGTATGCCATGTTTCACAGTACACGTCCAACTTGCTCGAGTAGCACAGTATTTTTCGCTAACGTTGCTCTCTCGTTTTAGCTATCTTCAAAAGTCCATCTGCCATAATTCTTGTTCTCGTTCTATTCCTTAGCCCATCTTGATTTCTCTATATTCTGATTAGTCCACACACTCTCAATGACTCATGCATCAGTTCCAACATAAATCGCAAATCCATATTGCCTTTACTTGTTGCCTCAATCCGTCTCAGTACTGCAAGTGCTAACTTCCAATCTGACTTAACATCAACTATACTTGCCTCATACCCGTTTATGTCTTCTGGAGAATCTGTCTACCATTGTTGCACTATTTTACCAAATTTTACTTTCGCTAAACCGTGAGTTCTTCTTCTCGAGCACAAATATCCAAAATCCTTCAAGTCCATACGAATCCATCGTATTGCCCCTCCAAACCAGATCGTGTTTCATTACTCAACCAATAGCTCCAATGTGTTGCCAAAATTCGTAGTCCGTGCTCGCTATCCTTTGATTCACCCAACGCTCGCTCAAGCGTATCCCAACTGTTTGTTTCTCATGGTCAACTCCCTTTGTACCAATGAATGCTCCATTGAACTTCCAAATCGTGCAAGCAAACTCTGATATTAACTTTCCATCTGATCGATCTCAACTGTTTCCAATACTTGGTCCGTATCAATCATTCAAATTCTAAATACTCTTTTTATTGTTTGTTTCGTTCTTGTCCATCACTCAAGTCCCACGATACTTCCATTTGCACAAGTCCGTTCTTGATTTCTCAAGTCTAATGTATCGAAGAATACCTGAGTCAAATTCTATTGCACCATATACAACTTGGAAATATAGTCGCCCTCGTACTTACTCTACATCGACGAACGTCTATTCCAAACTGACTTATTCCGGGGTGATCTTGTCGATCGCAACTCAACATTCGCTTGCTCTATGTTCCATTTTCTAACTCAGTCGACGTGCACCAACAAACTTACATTCATGTTACCCGCATCCGTTGCGGCAATTCCATTGATGTCTATCCAAAATATTCTAATGCCACTTAACTATGTGATATACCATATACCACTCTGAATCAAGTCACTTCTCATGTCACCCTTCCTTGCACTG
This sequence comes from Iris macrosiphon, assembly GCA_036927795.1. Taxonomy (NCBI): domain Eukaryota; kingdom Viridiplantae; phylum Streptophyta; class Magnoliopsida; order Asparagales; family Iridaceae; genus Iris; species Iris macrosiphon. Next base: position 108,317 of record JAYESA010000550.1, on the reverse strand, counting down.
ATCCAAGATCCGCTCGAACCATCCCTTATGCATGATCCTGCCATCCCCAACCCAAGTCGGACACAAAACTCAGCCAATACATGACTCATCTAACTCTTTTATCAATCTCGTTCTGCAACTTATGCCATGTTCCATTCTCAATACTTCCAACTATTCTCAACCGTCCGATATTTTTGCTATACGAGCAACCCGTGCAACGATCTCTTCCAAGTAATCCAACCCAATACTCAATTGTTCCTCATATTTGCTGTATGAACAACTCGTACAATGTTATCCTGATATCACCAAGCCAAACTCAAACCTCCTCAGCCAATGCTCTATGTGATATACCCAGCCAAAAAAATAACTTCATCCAACACATTCGCTATACGAGCAACTCGTACAATGATCCATTATCATCCGATGCTTCTACTCATAACATGCCACATAACCAATCTCGTCTGCCAACCAACTGCTCCACTGATGCAATCAGAATCTTCCCGAACGATAAGCTAAACCAACGCAATGACACCTCTTAACTTGTTGCATAAATGCAACAACGCCACACAACTTGCTGCACGAATGCAACAACGCCCAACGATGCTAAGCGATCTACCAAAAACCAATAAAAGTAACGTAACAAAAAACAACATGCACCCACAACCAGAAATATGTAGACTTATTGCATGAAACATCCAATGCGGCACCGAGTAGAGCCAAGAGCCAAACGACACGTGAAACCTATTTAGAGTTTGTGATGAACCAAAGGAAAAAATTTGAGGAAATAAACCAGGCGCTCTGATACTAATATGTCACGCCCCAATCTCCCACGAGCTCAATCGTCTTCGCTGAACGTGAATTACCACGTTACAGCACTCCCGCAGGACAATCGTTCTCATCGGGACGTGATACCGTACGAGCCTGGAGTTGCGCTTGTATAAGACAATACTGTCAAACATCAAAGCTATCATCGAAATGACCAAGTTGCAGCGAAAGTCAAGTATTGTGTGCCAAGCACACATCAGAGTATACACAACGAAGCTCTCGATAGGGTCCAAAAGATATTGCCACAAAAGTGATTGCCACAAAGGCGATGCAACACTCATGCTCTTTCTCTAGCCCACAAAGATACTTACCGTTCATACCTCATGTCCCGTATATCCAAGCAGTGCCACTACACCTGCGTACCTGAAATAATGCCCACAAATGTGGGTCAGTACACAGCCGTACTGGTCAGCAGGGTAACCCACTTGTCTAAACCGACACTAAGTAGAAAAGTAAATGCAAACAGTTATATGGTGATCTTTCTACTTGAATTCTAGATTTATTTCATGGCAGAGATATGACAAGTTAAGGAAAACTGTAAACCAGGTTAAACATGCAAGCATTCAACTCAAGTCTATATACAAGCAGATATATCAAACTCAAAAGAAAACTAGCATGCAAACCGTCCTACTCAAACCTAAGCAACGCGTGAACCTATCGAACCACAATCCCAAGCCTCAATATCCATCCTCAAACCCAGCCACAATCTAAGTCTTATAAATCCAATCATCGATATGCACATTCTTGCCGAGGCAAGGTGGCCTCCGCAAACACGAAAAGCACAAACCAAACCAAAGCAAAGCAAAGCAAACCAACCCTTATCTATATGAAGTCACTGGCCAAGCCATAAAGGACTAATCAACTGCAGTTTTACCCGATCCCGACTGAGTAGCTAGCCCGCCTGGTCGTATCGAACTGCCGATACTACGCCCAAGGCACGTTACCATTGTCTCCTCCATGGCCGAACGGTCCCGGTGCTCCAGAGCCTGTCCCGTTCGAGGAAACCAAACCATGTGCGCAACAGGTTGTCCATGACCGATGCAAACACCAAGTAGGTATGACGAGAGAATCGAGCATTCTCGCCCTACCAAACGATCCTAGCCTCAATCCAACCAACTATCCATAACCATTCTCTAACTATATCCCAAGGCACTATCTCAAGTTATCCCCATAGGCACTATGCCGCTTCGACATAATGCTCCAATTGGTGAAACACCCCTCGCTCAGAAAACTCCGTGGCACAATGCCCCAACAGTGGCACAATGCCCTCACCGATGCAGTTGTCCGATTTTGAACCACAACTACACGCTTTGCTCGACAAAGCGCCCAACTGATACTCGTGCACGGGTGCACGCTCGCTCTCCCTCCCGAAGTGCCTCATTGTTCCAATTAAGATGATCCACTCAAGCTCCAACTGCCCAACGCAAAACCAACTCTAGCTACAAATCATATCCAACCAAACGACACACACTCTATGCACGCCACAGTGTAGTGATTTCCAAGTTCCAGTACAAGTGTTCAAGCCATTACGTGTATTCCATATTATTAGGCATGAAGGAGTATAGTAGAAGGGACAGAGCCCACTCACCAAGTCTGATTCCATTAAGCATCATGTCCTGCCAATACGGCCGATCCCTTGAACCCGTGGTCCGATGCAAAGCACGATCTACTCAATTGATATGACCGTGCGATCAGGTCGTGCTCTCCAAATTATCCGAACGATTGGATTAAGAAAGACGACATTTTTGCTCCAATCCTGCTATCTCAGTACTGTTCTGAACGAACACCTGATTTCATCGAACTCCACTAGCGATATACACATGAAACTATCTCAAATCAATACTTGTTCCCAAATCTAACAAATCAAAATATAACCAGCTATTGCCTCATTCGATCCGACTCAGCGTAATGCATCGTATGGTTGCAGGATATTACAAAGGGGGCAGGCAACATAAAGGCCTTCTCTCTATTATCTTTATTTGTTCATTAATTTTAGATCCCAATTAGTAGATCCCTAATTCACTTTATCCCTCCACTAATTCACCCGTATTCTCCCTTATTCTCTCTCAATTTTATCAAGCAAAGAGCATTGGAGCTTGGATTTACAAGGAGCACTTGGAGAAGGAGCACTTGACAAGGAGATCGTGTAAGGATCTTGTCCAATTGAGCAATTCATTGAGAATCCATCTTCCAATAGGTATATATCTGAATTCTCCTTCATTTTAGGTTCTAAATCATATATTTGACCATTATGAACCATTCTATGGCATAGGGTTACCTATAGGAAGAAGTTCTAGGCTCTATTGATGTATATTGACACTTCTACATAGGTTTTTGTGTCCAAATAAGGAAAAGTTCGAGATTGACACATCAAGTATTTGTCATGAGACTAATTAGATCTAATTAGACTTAGATCAGGGTTATGGGACTAGGTACGTGTCCACAAATGGATACAAATAGACTGTATCATAATATTTTGGGATACACTATGATACGGGGACCATTTTTGCGGTTTTGTGCATGATTGTGTTAATTCTCTCCAATTTCTATTGTAACTAGTTATATTAGTTATTATTATATGTAGTTGATATGTGGGAATGATAATTATAAAGGATTGGGAGTTTTGACACTTCATTAGAAAGCGTATCATAGAGTATTATAATATGCATGCCAAGTGTTTGACTTAATGTTTCTAGTGTGTATGTGAGTATGTTATATATATATATATATATATATATATATATATATATATATATATATATATATATATATATATATGTGTGTGTGTGTGTGTGTCTGTGTGTGTGTGTGTGTGTGTGTGTGTGTATGTACTGAGGATGGTATATGAGTGATTGTGGCCATGTGAAGTGACTGTAAGGGGGCTCGGGCCTGTTGTAGTGGCAACATGAAGGGGGGATGCAGGTAGGTGTTCAGGATGTCTGTATATATCATAGTGTCAGTTGTGAGTGATTGTGGTTAGTTGGAACTATAATAGTGTATTAAGTGTGCAGTGATGCACATGTGTATTGTGTGAGGAGCACTGATACACATTGCATTTGGTATCAGAGTTAGGGGGAGGTCGAGATTGTGAGTTGGCCACACAGTCAGGCCTGTAGCAGTAGCAGTGGGTTCAGACTTAAAACCTTGGGGCTCGGGTACCTGTATTGGAGTATCAACTAGTTTATGAGGGTTCCGGTAAGACCAGTAATTGCAGTGCAGTGGTATGCTCAGTACTAATTTAGCAGTGCATGACACTGCAGGTAGTAGCAGTATATGGGGATTGGGACGTAGTGATAGTAATTAGAATGCAAGTGGTCCTAGAGTATATGTATAATGGTATCGACAATGGGTGGGTATCAGTGTGTTGGTGAGGTTGATTATTTGAGTATCAGATATGGTGTTAGCAACCTTATTATCAAATTTTTTTGGTCAATCTATATTATCAGTAAGGTTAGAGGACTCGGTTAGATAAAAATTCTGAGTGACCAATCCAGTGTATTATGGACTTAACCTGGTGTTCAGGTAGAGGCAAACCCAAGAGCTTAGCCTGGCATTTCAAGGGGTACTGTGTATTAGGTTTTTGGGTAGGTCCTGTGTGATTATACCTAGTATAGTATATTAGGATGCATCAACTTTTGTAGTTACCTGGGTATGTGAGGTTTTAGTGTTAACTGGTTATATATCAGTTATGTGAGTGTAGGTGATGATGGGTTGTCAGTTATGCTGAGCAGAGGTATTAGATATGTTATGTTAGTTAGTAAAGATATCAGTTGTGAGTTATGTAAGACGTCAGTTGTTAGGTGTAGTAGTTAAGTTAGTTTAGTTAGTAAATATTAGTTAGTATATTGTATCAGTTAGTATATAACAATTATCATTTAGTATAGTTAGTGTATTTGTATTAGTGGGTTAAGTTAGTATGGTATCATTAGTAAGTTAATGATAAACTATTGATATTAGCTAAGGTAGGACATATACACTAAGGTTATGACCTAATATAGCTATTACAAGCTAGTGTTAGCTAGAAGTGACCTAGAAATGGCCTATAAATTCATATTATTACATTTTAACTCATTTATCATTAATTACACCAAGTAATATGATATTCCTATTTAGGTGTGTGTGATACCAGATCGGATATCGAGGTATATTATTTGCTCAGGACCACAGGTGAGTATATTCTCTGATAGTTTTCTTATTTGATAGCCTCTATGTTTCATGTATTTAGTATTGAGATATTTGATTCTTGACACGATGGTTTCACGGATTGGTATACGTGGATCTTGGTCATGAGTTATTATTGTCATGATAACTCAGTGATCACCGTGTCTTGCTTCGTGATTACTCAATAATTATCATGATATTTTAGTGATTATATACACTATGATCATATCGCATGATATTATAGACCGTGAAACGTGATATACGTGTTATAATGTGTCATGATTTCGATCCGTGTACTAGTCGGAGGTTGGGAAAAGTATTAGTGGGTATGTGATCATACCTTATAGCCCGTGATTTAGTATAGCCCGTGATAGTTAGCAGATCATGCAACTCACGCGTGATCACGCTAGCTCACCTTTTATATATAGCCCGTGTTAGGCCCAAGCCGATCACATTATCTTACTAGTATTTCAAGGCACATTTATATATATATATATATATATATATATATATATATATATATATATATATATATATTATTTTCTTTATTCCAGTTTGTTACATTGTTGTTCCTCACCATATTGCTCTCAGTTCTTGCCATGATTTACCATGATGCTTCTTCTCGTGATATATGCTAGTTCAATTACTTCCATCATTTATTTTTATTGCTATTGTTGTTTCATAGTTTCTGTCAATTATTAGAACTGCTATTTGGGTTATACTTTGCTCCAATCCTGACTGAATATATTATTTAGATAATTCATTAGAGGATTTGTGTCCTACGCACTACGGTCCACAGGATGGCGAGCCATTTGCGTTATCACCCATAGAGCCTGTTGAGTTAGTACCAGCAGTTGATGAGACATAGTTAGTTTATTCATGATATTGTATATGTCAGTTAGATACTTTGGCATTGTATTATTATTTGATCTTGTGTTGAGATTAGACTTGGACTTGTGATGTATTTATGACTTTATTTTCTTCCTTCTATTCCATATCATGCCATATCTTCCTCTAGTTTGTTATTGTGATTGAGTATTGTTTACCATTATCATATTATCATATTATCCTTCATTTGGGAGTTGAGATATCTTGACAGGGATATTATATATATATTGTGTGAGATATTTTGATAGTATTGTTGACCTAGACAGCGTTCTACTGTCGATAATGTGGCGTAGGCTGGACATAACCACGTACTTGTGCCCTTACACCGGGTGTAGGTCGTGACACTTTTTTGTGGTATCCCATGCAGGTCTGGCTTCGTAACTAGTGTGATATCGAAGTAGTAGTACTCAGACTTAGAGTATTACTACAAGCCTGCTATAGGATATATAACTAAGGATATAGGATGAGAGGATACTCAATCACTACTAGAAAATATTTCTAATCTATTAAAATTGCTATATTTATCACTTAGAATAATTACTTTCTTTGGAATATTACTGTCCTTCCTTGATGCTATCGTATCTTGTGCAATATTTATTTTCTATTTGAATCTGTCTTCAAGATGCCACTGAAGACTCGATCGCAACACTCCGGAGCAGTTTTGACGAGGTCAGTTACTTCGTCATCTCAGAGAGAGACAGCAACGACCGTTCTGCCTTCTTCCGCTCAAAGGATTCCTTTACCAGTCCAGGTGGGCATTTCAGCAGCAGCTTTTGGGGGTGTTCTACCAAAAGTTCCGAGGACTATTCCATCAGTCACGGAGGATCTTCCACCACCACCACCTATGCCAGCAGACGGGACATAGATGTTCGCTATGTTCCAGAAGATGATAGCGGCGTAGCAGAGGCAGAAGGACGTTCTATGGCAGGGCATCGAGAGTGCTCACCAATTAGCACTAGCTACTATGGAGAATGTAGCACTTGTTCAGCCACAGACTGTACCGTACCAACCTAGGTCGGGTACCATCATTGACTTCAAAAGGATGGAGCCCAAGGACTTCAAGGGCATCGAAAGGATATTGTACACCGACGATTGGATCGAGGACGTGGAGAGGACTCTGCGACTAGCACATATTCCAGAGGGCCTACAGGTGGAGGCAGCAGGCAGCCAGATGTTCGATATTTTGCTGACATGGTTTCGTACAGACCCGAGGATTGCAGCGCCAGGACTGACTTGGGAAGCTTTTAAAGAGCTTTTCAAGTAGAAGTTCTTTCTAGATGTGGCTTTGAGTGCTTTAGAGAGCCAATTCCTAGACCTCTTCCAGGGGAGCATGACGGTGGACGAGTACGCAACGGAGTTCTACAGACTAGATAGATTTGTAGAGGGACAAAATCCTCTAGGAAAGGCCCAAAATTTTCAGAAGGGTTTGATCAGGGAGATCAAATCTCTCACTAGAGGACACCGCACTGCGATATTTGAGGATATCATGATGGACACACAGAGGGTAGAGGATGACTTGGAGCTCAAATCCAAGAGGATACTAGACACATCAGGAGGAACTAGCAGTAGTATGGGTATAGCCAAACGACCCCATTTCCAGCAGCAGAGGACCTTCTAGCAACAGAGACAGTAGTTTTATACACCATTTCGAGCACATGTACAACAGACATACCAGGCCCCGAGACTAGCACAACAGGCCCTATAGTATACTCACTATGGGAAGATTGGGCATACACGGGAAGCCTGCAGGAAGAGGCTTGGAGTGTGCCTCTATTGCGGAGAGCCAGACCACCAATTGAGAGAGTGTCTAGTGGCTCCAGTTCGAGCAAGCTAGGGAGAAGCACCGGCACAGAGAGCACCAGCGAGGCCACCTGCGGGACAGCAGAGGGGACCTCCTTTCTAGACTTAGCAGCAGTATTTTTTCCAGTACCAGTAGCAGCAGAGAGGTGAACCACGAGGGCAAGCTTTTGCCATGCAGTTGAGGAGGAGAAGCCAGTCAGAGATTTGATATCAGGTTCAGTTCTCCTTAATTTTATTCCAGCTTATACTTTATTTGATTTTGGTGCTTTCTATTTTTTGTATCTATATCTTTTGCTCTTAAGCATCGATTAGAGTCTGAACCTTTGGCTAGGACTTGCAAGATTATGACTGGGGGAGGCATTATCCTGGTCAGTGATGTTTATAAGGATCGGAGAGTTATATTGGAAGGCCAGGTGTTGAGCGCGTGCTTACTCATAATTCCACTTCTGAGCTACGATATTGTACTCGGGATGGATTGGTTGAGCAGACACTATGCTAGTATAGATTATCGTGGAGGCAGAGTTTTATTTCGACCGCTAGGAGAACCAGAGTTTGAGATTGCCAGAGGAGCATTGGAACAAAGCGAGGATGCCATCTATGGAGCCATGGTGGAAGAGAAGGAGTTATCACATCCGTTGATAGCAGAGTTCATGGATATATTTCGGAGGAGTTGTCGGGTTTGCCGCCAGATCGAGAAGTTGAGCTCTCTATAGATTTGGTGCCAGGCTTAGAGCCGATATCTCAGTACGTCTATAGAGTTAACAACAGTGAAGTGGTAGAATTGAAGAAGCAGGTAGATGAGTTGCAGGACAAAGGCTTCATTAGATCCATTTAACACCATGTGGTGCTCCAATATTTTTTTGTACCGAAGAAGGATGGGTCAGTACTTACGAGCATCGACTAAAGGGCTCTGAACAATCTCACTATCAAGAACAAATATTCGCTGCCAAGGATTGATGATCTCTTTAATCAGTTGAGGGAAGCGAAGGTATTTTTGAGATAGACTTGAGGTTGGGTTACCACCAGGTAAAAGTAAAGAAGGAGGATATTCCGAAGACAGCTTTTCGGACTCGGTATGGCCAGTTTGAGTTCATGGTGATGCTGTTTGGGTTGACCAATGTCCCGATGGTATTCATGAATCTGATAAACAAGGTATTCCACCAGTATCTTGATAAGTTTGTGGTGGTATTTATTGATGATATTCTGATACATTCAAAACTCCCAGAGGAGTATGAGGAGCATCTGAGGATAGTTTTAGAGACTCTCAGGAAGGAGAAACTTTATGGCAAGATTTTGAAGTGTGAGTTCTTCTTTGATAAGGTTGAATTTCTTGGGCATGTGATCATAGGTGACAGGATCTCAGTGGACCCAAAGAAGATTTTAGCAGTGGAGTCATGGGCTACTCCGAGTTCAGTAGCAGAGATCAGGAGTTTTTTGGGGCTAGCAGGTTATTACCGGAGGTTTCTACAGGACTTCTTCAGGATTGCAGATTCGATGATTAGGCTGACCAGGAAGGATGTTGTCATGACCCGCACCCGGATGATCGGGCACGAGTACGTGGATACGTCCAGCCTACGCCGCAGCATCGGCGGTAGAACACTGTCTAGACCTCAAGAAATTTATCTTAATTATTCAAGTACAGTTAATCATTATAACTCAATCACAATACTAAGAGAAAGATGCATGAAGGAAAGTAATCCAACAACTAACTAAAAAGGAATGAAGCTAGAACATGAAACTGGATAAAGAAATACTAGTCTAGAACTCAACAGAGGTCACCTACAGGTCAGCAGTACATCAAGTCTGGTCTCAACTAGCATCATCTTGAAGTCCAAGAATATATGGCATATCATTCCTAAAAATGTTATCCAGTCAGGATTGGAGCGAAGCAAATAAACTAACAACAGTTCTAGTTATAATGATAAAGACTATAAAGCAGTGAGTAATGACTATACATGATGGAAATAAAATACTGGAATATAAGAGAACTTGAGAGGCATATAATCATATCACAGAGAAATAACTAGCAATGAGTACACTGGTAATGGTAAGTAGTGAAAGCAGATAAATATATATGATAGCAATGTATAAACTGAAAATAGAGGAATAAAACAACTACTAAGTGCCTTGAAATATTAGTTTATTATGTGATCAGCTTGGGACTAGATCAGGCTTTCTATATATGATTAGCTATGGTACATATAAGGTCAGGCTAACCATCTGGTAAGCTATGATGCGAGAAATAGTCAGGCTAATCATATATAACAGGCTATGAGGCATGTAAATAGTCATACTATACCCTACGTGATATGTGGGGTGAGCTATGATGCATGTAAAGTGGGGTATGCTCACATAATCTTGCTAATATTTCTCTGCCCCCAGCTAGTACGATGGATTCCAATCACGACTCCTCATGACCGGTATCGATGATACTAGCCCGTGTATCCACGGTTTTAGAATCAAGCATACACTACAACTAAAATCATAGTAATAATCAACATAATGAAAACTATCAGAGAATGTACTCGCCTCAAGATTGTTGAAGTCGACATACGCGACACGAAGGTGTCAACACGGAATGGTACTAATGCGACACTTCACTAGATGATCCCAAATGATGCAACGGTCAGTCTCAATGAGTCCGGAGCAGTCCAAATAGCTAGGAACGATATAAAGAAGTCCATAATCGGGTTTCGCACGAATTTTGAAACAAGGATACCGGGTCCGTAACGGCCCATAGAAAGACAAGCAAATGAATAAGTTAGATGAGTTCAAAAATAACTAAATTTAACTAAGAGAAGGGGTTGATTTAGCTATTTACAAAACTCGCATACTATAATATATATAAAGCTCATTTAGAATTATTCATTATGTACATATAAGACCCTTTGAGGATTATACTAATAGATATAAAATTTATTTAGAAATAATCTTTATATAAAGACTTATAGTAATTTTATAAGAGTCCAACTAAACAATACACCATATTTCTTATTGACAAAACCAAAACCAAATACTTTAGCTAGTAAAAAATAGCATGTCCTAAAAGCTTAAAGAAATAGAAAGAGGAGCCTTAATGGAAACCAAAGGTTGGAAATCTAAGGCTATCCTCATATGATTCCTGGATGGAAAGAGAACCCATAAGTTCTCATCTACAAATAAAGAAAAGGAAATAACTATTAAAATAATTTTCTTTTCCCAAAGAAAGCTATTACCTACATTATTTCCTAAAGAAGAGAGAGAAGCAACAGATGAAAGGAATGAGAGAAGAAGGAGAGTGAGGGCATACATGGTGTTTCTCGGTGCCGCTGCGAAGGAGGTCCGTCGAGGTCGAACCGGATAAGGCGTATGCTGGCACTGCTCATCGGGACAAGGAGCGGTGTAGACGTCGATGGATCTGGAGGTGCAGCGGTCGCCCGAGAGACGTCAACTCTGGAACGTCCGGTGGAGGAACTGAAGGTTGAGTGATCTGCTCGACCAACAGCAGCTCGACTTGGATCTAGGGCGTCTGGTGGTCGGGGTCGACCGATTCAAAGAGGAATGGCACTGGAAGGGGAGGATGCCAGAGGTGGGCCTTGCTTGCGGCATGGTGGATCGGTGTGCGGCGGTGGCAGCTCAGGTTAGGGATAGGGTTAGGGATCATATTTTGGTTATGGATCAGGGTGTGTCTAGTTGTATCAGTGTGTGGACATAGCCACAGGGAATTTGGCAATTTATGAGGAGTGTCCGGTACGTCGGACACAAAAAGTTGACTGTAAATGTATGGATACGGAATAGAATGGAATGGAATAGAATGGAATGGACACCCGAGGTTGGACCCGAGGTCGACACAGGCTGACACGGTAGTAATGATGGTGGACACGATTGGACACGGGCTGGGCACAAAGATGGATGGCTGCTTGAAGTGGTGGCTGAAAATTCTTGGAAAATGGAAAAAGGCTCTTGGGAATGAAACCCTAGAAATATTGGTTTATATTGGCTAGCTAATCATGACTTGTTTTCCCCAAGAGATGGTAAACTTGTAAATTTCTAATGGCAAAAGATTAAAATTTAAGAAAATATTTTAAGAAGCTTCCAAAGGTTAACAAATTCCTAGTTAGCTACTAATTAAACCCATATTCCAAAATTATAGAAAATATGTCATTTATTTACTATCTCGAATGGATACAAAATTATTATGAAATAACAACTAGTCCTTCAAATCATTTCATTAACAAAATAATTTTATGATTTCAACCCAATAAATATTCGAAGCTAGAGTATTTTATATATATATATATATATATATATATATATATATATATATATATATATATATATGTGTGTGTGTGTGTGTGTGTGTGTGTGTGTGTGTGTGTGTGTGTGTGTGTGTGTGTGTGTGTGTGTATTTTATTTATTTATTTCTAAAATAAATAAATCGACCTTTATAAAAATGATTCTATAAAAGATTTTTAAATCATCTTCTAAAATAAAACATTGTTCATAATTCTAATACTAAAAATTTAAGGAGAAAACATTTTATAAACTTGATATTTAAAAATAAATTAAAATCTAAATATTTTGGAAATTCTGGAAATCGGAGGCTACCGATGTGGAGTTTGTCTGGACAGAGGAGAGTCAGGCCGGTTTTGAGGAACTGAAGAAGAGATTGACGACAGCTCCAGTGTTGACGTTGCCATCAAGGACAGGTGGATTCACTATCTATATTGATGCTTCAGAAAAGAGTTTGGGTATGTCTTACAGCAGAATCGGAAGGTGATTGCCTATGCTTCCAGGCAATTACGTCCTCATGACAAGAATTATCCTACCCGCAATTTGGAGTTGGCAGCGGCCATCTTTACTCTAAAGCTGTAAAAATACTATTTGTATGGAGAGCGTGTGGAGATATTCATAGAACATAAGAGCTTGAAGTGCGTGTTTAGACATAAAGAGCTAAACATGAGACAGCGGCGGTGGTTAGAGTTGATGAAGGACTTCGACATATTATTGCAGCATCATCCAGGAAAGGCAAATATAGTCGCTAATGCCTTGAGCAGGTATCCAGTGGCTATGTGCTTGACTACGGACAGATATTTATTGGTCGATCATTAGAGCTTGGGTATTGAGGTCCTGGTACCAGACGTCGAGATGCAGTTGTGGGGACTGCAGATACACTCAGAGCTGATGGATAGGATTCGAGCTGCGCAGTATGACGATGAGTCTCTGAGGAGCATTAGAGCACAGTTTCGGATGGGATTATCCGAGGACTTCACTATTGCTGAGGATGGATCACTACGGCACGGTACCAGGTTGTGTGTGCCAAGTGGGATATTGAGCGAGGAGGTTCTTCAGGAGGCGCATCGATCGCAGTAATTTATACATCCAGGTTCCAACAAGATGTCTAGAGATCTGAGGGAGCATGTATAGTGGTATGGTATGAAGTAGGAGGTAGCGCAGTTTGTATCCAGATGTTTAGTGTGCCAGCAGGTAAAGGCAGAGAGGCAGAGGCCAGGTAGTTTACTTCAGCCTTTACCCATTACAGAGTGAAAGTAGGAGCATGTTACTATAGATTTTATTTCAGGGCATCCGCGTTCTCTATGAGGTAAAGACCCGATTTGGGTCATCGTAGATAGGTTGACCAAATTAGCCCATTTTTTGCCATTCAAACTAGGTACGTCTACGGAGAAGCTAGCAGAGATGTATGTGCGACAGATTATCAGATTGCATGGAGTTCCTGTGAGCAATGTCTCGGATCGAGATAGTCGCTTTACATCCCACTTTTAGAGGAGTTTGCATGCTAGCTTGGGCACCCAGCTGAAGTTCAGTTTCGCATATCACCCCCGGACAGATGGAAAGTCAGAGAGGACTATTCTGACTCTCGAGGATATGTTTCGCACTTGTGCTTTGGATTTCAGAGGCTCTTGGGAGGACCATCTTCATCTGGTAGAGTTTTCTTATAACAACAGGTACCAGGCAAGTATTGAGATATCACCATTCGAGGCTTTATATAGACGGAGATGTCGCACTCCTTTATTTTGGGATGATGTTGGTGAGAGAGTCTTGTTGGGATCATAGATGATTGTGGATGCAGCTGAGAAGGTGAAGCTTATCTGTGATAGACTTCGGGTGGCGTAGGACAGACAGCGGCATTGGGCCAATAGCCACTGGAGCCCTTTAGAGTTTAAGGTATAGATTTCTTTGCTTGCTTGTGATTGTTTTATTTTAGATTCAATGTTAAGGCTGTGTTTGTTCTAGGTTGGCGATCTGGTGTTCTTGAGAATTTCTTCGATAAGGGACACGATTCGCTTTGGTGGAAGCAGAAAGCTTAGTCCACCGTACATCGGATCCTTTGGTATTCTTGCGAGGGTCGGTGCAGTGGCCTATAGACTAGACTTGTCGCCTGCACTAGAGAGAGTGCATGATGTGTTCCATGTGTCACTGCTGAGACGGTACGTGGCAGATCCTAGTCACATATTAGATCACTCGAAGATTAAGGTGGGTCCGACTCTCAGCTACCCAGAGCAGCCAGTGGAGATTCTGGATCGCAGAAAGAAGGTGCTATGGAACCAGACGATTCCCATGGTGCGCGTCGCGTGGATGCATCACTCTCCGGGAAAGTACCTGGGAGAGGTAAGCCGAGATGCGCGAGCGATACCCTTATCTCTTTGAGCCATGGGTTATCATTCTTTCTTGCTTGTTGTGATTGCTTGTTGTAGCGTTAGTTCTTCCTTAAATTTCGAGGATAAATTTTTTTCGATGGTAGACTTGTCACTACCACATTTCTAGATAAGGACATTCTTGTCATTTATAATATTTATTGTTTAGTAATTAAATATTATATATGTGCTACTAATTATTATATTGTGTTGTGTTATTTATTATTTATTAGTGGACTAGCCTATGTTTATTTAGACTTGACACTAGTGAACCCAATTAGACTTGTTATGACAACAATTGAGTCCAACATGGACTAGGCCTATTAGACCAATTCCCTCAATCTAATTAGAAGGATTAGCCTAAATTATATTAGTTAGAGACTTTCTAATATAGCCCTTCTTAATTATTCTTCATAATTAGCTAGAAAGGGGCACCTTGGATATTTGATGTTGCTTGGAGAGGAAGGGAAGGGAGCCAGCCACATAAAGGCCTTCTCTCTCTCTCTCTCTCTCTCTCTCTCTCTCTCTCTCTCTCTCCACTTTATTTGTTTATTAATTTTAGATCCCCAATTAGTAGATCCCCAATTCACTTCATCCCTCTACCAATTCACCCTCATTCTTCCTCATTCTCTCTTAACTTCATCAAGCAAAGAGCATTGGAGCTTGGATTTGCAAGAAGCACTTGGAGAATGAGTACTTGGCAAGGAGATCGTGTCCAGATCGTATCCAATTGAGCAATTCATTAGAAATCCATCTCCCAATAGATATATATCTAAATTCTCCTTTATCTTAGGTTTTAAATCATGCATTTGACCATTAGGAACCCTTCTATGGCATAGGGCTACCTATAGGAAGAAGTTTTAGGCTCTATTGATGTATATTGACACTTCTATATAGATTTTTGTGTCCAAATAGGGAGAATTTCGAGATTGACTCATGAAACCAATTAGATCTAATTAGACTTAGATCGGGATTGTGAGACTAGGTACGTGTCCACAAATGGATACGAATAGGCTGTATCATGGTATTTTGGGATACGCTATGATACGGGGGTCTATTTTGGGGGTTTTATACATGATTGTGTTAATCTCTTCAATTCCTATTGTAACTAGTTATATTAGTTATTATTATATGTAATTGATATGTGGAAATAATAATTATAAGGGATTGGGGCTTTTGACACTTCATTAGAGAGCGTATCATCGAGTATTATATTATGCATGCCAAGTGTTTGACTTAATGTTTCTAGTGTGTACGTGGGTGTTATATATATATATATATATATATATATATATATGTGTGTGTGTGTGTGTGTGTGTGTGTGTGTGTGTGTGTGTGTCTATATATGTTGAGGATGGTATATGAGTGATTGTGGCCATGTGAGGTGACTGTAAGGGGGCTCGGGCTTGTTGCAGTGGCAACATGAAGGGGGGATGCAGGTAGGTGTTCAGGTTGTCTGTGTATATCATAGTGTCAGTTATGAGTGACTGTGGTTAGTTGGAACTATAATAATGTATTAAGTGTGCAGTGATACACGTGTATTATGTGAGGAGCACTGATACACAGTGCATTTGGTATCAGAGTTAGGGAGGGTGGTCGAGACTGTGAGTTGGCCACACAATCAGGCCTGTAGTAGCAGCAGTGGTTTCAGACTTAAAGCTTTGGGGCTCGGGTATCTGTATTGGAGTATCAACTAGTTTATGAGGGTTCAGATAAGACCAGTAATGGCACTGCAGTATATGCTCAGTACTAATTTAGCAGTGCTTGACACTGCAGGTAGTAGCAATATATGGGGATTGGGAAGTAGTGATAGTAATTAGAATACAAGTAGTCCTAGAGTATATGTGTAATGGTATCGATAATGGGTGGGTATCAGTGTGTTGGTGAGATTGATTATTTGAGTATCAGATATGGTGTTAGCAACCTTATTATCAAATTATTTTGGTTAATCTATATTAGCAGTAAGGTTAGAGGACTCGATTAGATACAAATTCTGAGTGACCAATCCAGTGTATTATGGACTGAACTTGGTGTTCAGGTAGAGGCAAGCCCAAGAGCTTAGCCTGGAATTACAAGGGGTACTGTGTATCAATTTTTTGGGTAGGTCCTGTGTGATTATACCTAGTGTAGTATATTAGGATGCATCAACTTTTGTAGTTACCTGGGTATGTGAGGTTTTAGGGTCAACTGGTTATATATCAGTTATGTGAGTGTAGGTGATGATAGGTTGTCTGTTATGCCGAGTAGAGGTATTAGATATGTTATGTTAGTTAGTAAAGATATCAGTTGTGAGTTATGTAAGACATCAGTTGTTAGGTGTAGTAGTTAAGTTAGTTTAGTTAGTATATTGTATCAGTTAGTATATAACTATTATCATTTAGTATAGTTAGTGTATGTGTATTAGTGGGTTAAGTTAGTGTGGTATCATTAGTAAGTTAATGATAAGCCATTGATATTAGCTAAGGTAGGACTTATACACTAAGGTTATGACCTAATATAGCTATTATAAGCTAGTGTTAGTGTCATGCCCCAGTCCCAAAATGCGTAGGACCAGGAATACGCAACACGCCAGCTACGCATTCGACCAGACTCGGTTCTGACTCGAATAGATATAAGCTGTAATAAAAATGTCCACTATCTAAATATCCAGTAAATATAAACATCTATGTCTCAATCCACAATGAACAGAAATATACAAGAAAGAGCTACATGTGCTAAAGTCGGCCGCCCAATAACACACACTCGAATAGACTCGAGAAGAAATATGAGTCTATAAAAACTAGGCTACAACAGCAGATGAATAACAATATGAATGAAATAACCATAATACCGATAGAAATAATATGAGTACCTGATACAAATGCCCGCAAGACAACCAACTCCATCAGCAACTCCAAATGCTCCGTAATCGTCTATGCTGCAAAACTGGGAGGGACCAGGTCCTCAGAGGAACGTAACAAGGTACAAAAATACAGCATGCCAAGTATAACAGAAAGAAGCAAGTGCAACGACGGTGTAATCTAGCATAACCAACTAAGTGAGACACAGTTTGAAGACAATGTTCGACGTGTGGGCTGTCCAAAATAAAACTGTAGCTCCGAACACAGAGACACACGGGGCGTACCGTAGCTCCGAGCATAGAGTCACACGGGTGATACTACTACTCCGGATACAGGAACACTACATCAACAGGACATACATATATAAAGCGCGTGCAGAGGAGCCCAAACGTCTAGTAGCTGTCTTCCCCTTCCCAAGCGGTCAACGATTGTGCGTTGAACCTGAACCTCTATCTAGCAGTCTCTTTGCACAGAAGTAACTATCAACAAACGCGACCCTAAGGTCCTCCCAGTCTCCAGTCATGATGTCAGTATCAGGATATAGAAAATCTGGTACGATAACAGTGTATGAATGTGTCCTAGGGTTACGATATACAAATGTACGTACATCGAGGTATTTTGAACATCTATCATTCGTTACCAAACGTTACCGACGAATGTCTGTACCCGGTTGTGATCCGGACGCGAAGTAACGATCTTAATCAACACGCGCACAATGTATATAATAAAACAATAAATATCTGGTAACTGAAATACAGGGTGGCAAGGTACACTTGCTTGGATCCGATTGCTGAAGATGGGGCTCCGGTACAATGTCCAAGTCCGCGGGTCCCGTAGTACCTAAAGAAGAGATACAAGCTCAATTAATAGACTATCACGAGGCTAAAATAAGATGTGACACACGTCTAACATATGTTTCAATCTTAGTTACAAGTCACATACACTCTAAGCTAGAGGGTTGACCACGGTTAACTAAGGGTATACTACACCTAATCCAATTAATCACCTGTATAATATCATAAGACAAATCCTCAATTATATATTTTATCTCGGTGTTTATCAGCAGTTCAAGCCATAATCAATCCTCATATTTCACCCTGGTCTTTATAGATGTTATCATGCACGTTTATACATATCATCCTTAAACAAAAATAATTATCCTCTAATAAATTAATAATTTATTTATTAAACCTCATAACGTTATTTTTATTCAAACACCCTCTCACAGATCCATAGCTCACATATACATATTTATATTCTTCAATCGATTTCGCCAGTAGTAATCAAATCCTCAACCAATGAACAACCTAATGATATTACACACCATTTCATATTTATTTAACCTGCTTCTTGATACCCATCACCAATCATAACATAAAACCCTAAGTACTATATATATATTCATAACCATCAAAAGCAGGGAATAAACCATAAAATCTCATAAAGCATATATAAACCCTAAACTCATGCATATACAAACCCTAAATATCTCAATACATACATGAACCCTATACTAACTAAGTTATACCTAACAAGTACACAATGCTACACTACCAGGAGATGGGGGAGAGTTTACCTCGGTGGCGCGTGGTGGTACGAGGGGGGAACTCCGGTGCAGTGGGGTGATGGCGGGGGTGCAAGTGAAGGTGGTGGTCGTGGTGGTAGTGATGGGAGGTGATGGTCCTGACGGTGATGGTGGATCATGGCGAAGTGGTCGGATGTGATGGTGCTCCGGTGGAGACTCGAGCTGGAGGTAGCAGCGGCGTATCGGGGATGCAGTGGCTGCAGAGATGGGGTAGATGCTGCTCGGCCAGATACGTCCGACATCGACGAGTGGTGGCCTCCCTCGCCTCGGCGATGTTGGAGGTCGACGGCTCACCGGTAACACAGTGTGAACACGACGTAGCTCCGCTTGGTGTAAGCGATGTACGACCGATGCGACGACTCCTGACTTCTGGCCGGAGCGCCGAGGCAAGATGGCGAAGCTCCCCGGGCGTGGACGCTCGAAAGCCAGGCGAGAGCTGCCCGTTGGTTGTTGAGTTGCTTCAAAATAGGCGATGGGAAGAGGACTCTAGGTTGGGAATGGAGGCGGTGTCCTTGGCCGGAGGCGGTGGCCGGCTCGCCGGAGATGCGAAGGGTGGCTGGTGATGCTCAGCCGGGTCGGGTTGTAAAAGAGATGGAGAAGAGGTGAGGAGGAAGAAGAAGGAAGAAGAAGAAAGGAAAAAGAAGACCTACGGTTGGTGAAGGAGGGAAGAGAGAGAGAGGAGGGTGGTTTTCCCTAGGTGTTGGGATTAGGGCCTGCTTGGGAAAGAGTGTAGAAAGAGATGTTTTATAGGGGTGTGTGTGAGGGATGGGTGGTGAGGATGAGCCCAAATTCAAATGGATGGCTCAGATTTCATATGGAGAAAATTTCTCATCCAAAGGAGAGAGAGTGGGGATGGGCTTGACCGGTCAATGAGTGAGGGTGAGGCTTCTCAATTTGGTTTGGACCAAGGAGGTGATGACACCTATTGCAATAATAGCAACTAAGCCCCTTAATTTTGGGTATTTGCATAAACACATGAAATGATGCAAAATTTGTGGAAGAAATGGTGTTTGGTGTTTTGTAGGGTGAGGGGGTGTTGTGTGTTTTGCATAGGCTTAATTAAAGGGGTATTGGAATTAAATTGGGATTAAAATGGGATTAGTCAAAGTTGGTATCCCTAATTTAATTAGAATAAAAATGTTATGTGCTCTTAAATTAAATGGGGCACATGGGGTCTCAATTTGGAGTGACACAAAGGTCATGAAGGGTGTAGGGGCTTGGTGTCAGTCTTTGACCTTTTAATTGGTTCGGCTCAACGGGTTGAGTTGGTGTCTCAAAATTGATGGCAACGATACAGGTGCGCGACACAGGATTAAATAATAGATTTTGGATACGAGAAGTTGTGCAATTAAATTAGAGCACAAGGGATTATGATTTTGAGTGACGGAAAAGTCCAACGCCTAAATTGGCGTGTCAAGTCAAGAGTGCAACAATCTGTTGGAAATTATGGGCTGATGTTGGGCTCCGAATATTTCAACAACGGTAGAATGCACCAAGGGTTTTAATTAAAGAATCAGACATCTGCAACCTTAAATCTAAACCTCAAATACCTGATGTTAAACCAAAATTTTGTAACCCATAATCCGTCTATCTATAAAAATAAATGACAGGATTTACAGTTAGCTAGAAGTGACCTAAAAATGGCCTAGAAATTCATATTGGTGCATTTTAACTCATTTATCGTTCATTACACCAAGTAACATGATATTCCTATTTAGGTATGTGTGACACCAGATCGGATACCGAGGTATATTATTTACTCAGAACTACAGGCAAGTACATTCTCTGATAGTTTCCTTATTTGATAGCCTCTATGTTTCATGTATTTAGTATTGAGATATTTGATTCTTGACACGATGGTTTCACGGATTGGTATACGTGGATCTTGGTCATGAGATTATTGTCGTGATGACTCAGTGATCACCGTGTCTTGCTTCGTGATTACTCAGTGACTATCGTGATATCTTAGTGATTATATAGATCGTGATTATAGTGCATGATATTATAGACCGTGCAGTATGATATATATGTTTTAACGTGTCGTGATTTGGATTCGTATACTAGTCGGAGGTTGGGGAAATATTAGTGGATATGTGACCATACCTAATAGCCCATGATTTAGTGTAGCCCGTAACAGTTAGCAGATCATGCAACTCACGCGTGATCATGCTAGCTCACCTTTTATATATAGCCTGTGTTAGGCCCAAGCCGATCACATTATCTTACTAGTATTTCAAGGCACATTTATATATATATATATATATATATATATATATATATATATATATATATATATATATATATATATATATATATTATTTCCTTTATTTCAGTTCATTACATTATTGTTCCTCACTATATTGTTCTCAGTTCTTGCCATTATTTACCATGATGCTTCTTCTCGTGATATATGCTAGTTCAGTTACTTCCATCATTTATTTGTATTGCTATTGTTGTTTCATAGTTTTTGTCAATTATTAGAACTGCTATTTTGGTTGTACTTTGCTCCAATCCTGACTGGATATATTTTTCAGATGATTCATTAGAGGACTGGTGTCTTTCGCACTACGGGCCACAGGATGGCGAGCCAGTTGAGTTATCTCCCGTAGAGCATGTTGAGTTAGTACCAGCAGTTGATAAGGCATAGTTAGTTTATTCATGATAGTGTATATGTCAGTTATACAATTTGGCATTGTATCATTATTTGATCTTGTGTTGAGATTAGACTTGGACTTTTGATATATTTACAACTTTATTTTCTTCCTTTTATTCCATATCGTGCAATATCCTCCTCTAGTTTGTTATTGTGATTAGACTTGGACTTGTGATATCTTGGGCATGGTACTGGTAGTTTAAAATGACCAGGCGGCTAGCTACTCAGTGCTGGATTGGGTCAAACTACAGTTGGATTAGTCCTTGATGGCTTGGCCAGTAACCTTCATATAGATAAGAGTTGGTTTGGTTTGGTTTGGTTTGATTTGTGCATTCGTATCGGCAATGACGCCACCTTGCCTAGGGCAAGAGTACCGTATCGATGATTGGATTACCGAGGCTTGGATTATGGCATGGTTCAAGGATGGATTTTGAGGGTTGGAGTGCGATGTGGTTCGATAGATTCACGCTTGCTTCGGGTTTGAGTAGAACGGATTGCATGCTTAGTTTCCTTTGAGTTTGGTTATAACTGCTAGTATATTTGCTTGAGTTGAATGCTTGCATGCTTAACCTGCTTTACTGTTTTCTTTAACATGCCATACATCTGCCATGAAATAAATCAAGGATTCAAGTAGAAAGATCACCATATAACTGTTTGCATTCACTATCTACTTAGTGTCGGTTTAGACGAGTGGGTTATCCCGCTCACCAGTACGACTGTATACTGACCCACGTTTGTGGGCATTATTTCCAGGTACGCAGGTGTAGTGGCTCAACTTGGATATACGGGGCATGATGTATGGAATGGTAAGTACCTTTGTGGGCAAGAGAAAGAGCATGAGTATTGCATCGTCTTTGTGTCATTCTCCTTTGTGATATTTTTATTTGGACCCTTCGAGAGCTTCACTGCGTATACTCTGATGTGTTCTTGGTACACAATACTTGACTTTCACAGCTACTTAGCCGTTTCAATGATAACCATGACGTTTGACGACATCACCTTGTGCGAGCGCAACTCCAGGCTCACACGGCATCATGTCCCGACGAGAACGGTTGTCCTGCGGGAGCACTACAACGTGGTTATTCACATTCAGCGGGGACAATCGAACTTGCGAGAGATTGGGGCATGACATCCTTATCCCTAATACTCTTGACGGCATCCTGTTAATTAGATAAGATGTTGTTATAATAGCCTCACTCCACAAGAACTTTGGCACATTCATTGCCAACATCAAAGAATGTGCCAGTTCTAGTAGATATCCGTTCTTGCGTTCAGCCACCCCATTCTGAGCACGAGTATCTAGGCAAGTGGTCGTTTGATGAAGAATTCCCTGACTAGAAATAAAATTAGCAAACTCCTTGTTGGTGTACTCGGTACCATTATCTGTTCGAAGAATCTTCACATTTACTCCAAACTAGGTCTTCACATACGCCGAAAAGTCTTGAAAATATTTGTACACCTCAAATTTCTGCTTAATCATGTAGATCTAGGTCATACCTGAGTAGCAATTAATAAAGGTAACAAATTATCTGAATTCACTGATGGAAGTAGTAGGACACGGTCCCCAAACATCATAATAAACAAGTACAAATGGCTCAAGACTTAAAAGATCAACCATTTTATAAGTAGAATATATATGCTTCCCAAGTTCACAAGCTTTACAAAATAACATTTTTGTCTACTTTATGCATTATCGCAGGTTCTAACTTATTCAAACTATCAAAAGATAAATGTCCCAATCTATAGTGTTTAAGCATTGCTTCTGTCTCTGGCCCTCCACTAATAGTAGCAGCGAGCATTGCAACCTCCCTGTTCAGGTACCAAAATCCATAACGCATGATTCCAGTCCCAAGTCTCTTTCCCGTGGCCTTCTCCTGGAAAGAACACATATCCCGATCAAAAAGAATAATGCAATTCAATTGATCAATGAAAGAGCTAACAAAAAGTAAGTTGACCGAAAATAAAGAAACATGCAAGACATATGACAGGGTAATAGATAAAGTACAATGGACCGAGCTAGTACCCCTGATGGGTTGGAATGTCCCATCAGCAGTCTGAACTGTCTCGGAATGCATATGTTTGCTCGGATAATATAATACAATCTTACTAGATGCACCTGTGATATGCCTAGATGCACCTAAGTCTATGATCCAATCAGTGTGAGATTTAGTGGATATAAGCGTCTGAACCGGGATACTGTTGCCCATATGAGCAGCGTAACCAGTAAAGTTACCAAGGTAGGTAGTGTCAGCCAGATCCTGAGTGGCCTTTCCCTTCCCCTTAGAAATCTTAACCAGAAGCTTGAACTGACATAATTCCTCCAGCTCTGTCATCTCGGCTCCAGTCATCTTAGTAGTGGTCTCCTCTGGCACAACTAGGTGAGCAACTCCCCAGACTCCATGTCTCATGCCTCCTTGACCTGTACAGCCACCTCTCTGTCCTATGCTTCCTCGACCATAACCAGAATTACGAGGTTGAGGGCAGTTGTAGCTGAGGTGCCCTTTCTTTCCGTAATTGTAGCACTCCCTGTCATTGCTGATGGGAGCACTAGGAATCACCAATGCCGAGAGGACAGCGGGTGAGGTCTCCACTTTCATCACTTTTTGTCTGATCTCCTCTTGCTCCATCGATGCAACAGCCTCATCCATGGATGAAAAAGATGGCAGATAACACATTGCTGCCCTCCTAGCCTCAAACTGTGGTTTTAGACCCTTGAAAAAATGAGCCACACGCCTACGCTCAATGTACTGTTTCCCAAGAAGAACATTTGTCGGGTTTTATAATGATAGCGGATCATAGTGATCCAAGTCCGCCCATAAGCGACGTAGTTCCGCTGCATACTGGAGTAGTGTCTTCTCCTCATGTGTGGTAGAATCAATCTTTTTCTCAACTTCCATCATCAACATGACATTTCTAGCTCCAAAGTACATCACAGCCAATGTCTTCCAAACATCAGCTGCACTGCAGATTGACTCCACCATCCCAGGTATGGATGGAGACACAAAAATTAGCAGCCAAGAAACCACCCGAGAATTAAGGTGACTCCATGTGCTCCACTTAAGACTCGTCTTATCCTCTGGCTCAGTGCACTCTTCCTTCACATATTTTTCAAGTCCCTTGGTCCGAAGGTTCAACAACGCCCTCCTAAACAAACTTAGGTAATTTCTTGTCCCCTCAAGTTTGATGTCATTTGGTAACAACTCTATCTTATTCATCATCTGCGATGGTTCTGGTGTGGGCACGACTGCCCTACTGGATGAGGTCTTATCTAATTTGGCCTGAAACACCCTGGTCAACAGCAGCGTACCCTACTTCCCGCAGGTTCGACAACACCCACAGGGGGCATCGATGTACCATGCTTCCCGTAGGTTCGACAACACCCACCGAGGGGACGTCGACGGCGAGGGATGGTGATGGAGAAGAAGAAACGAGAAAAAAAATTATTGTGGAGAAAGATAATCAGAATTTTGGCTCTGATACCATGTAAAAAGACTTAATTGATTTATTTCTCAAAGAGGGGGTACATATATATAGGAGAAGGCTAGCCTCCTCCTTACTTTCTATCCAATGTGAGACTAAATAAGTTTCCATAACTCAAAAATACTAGATATAAAAATTGTTTAGAGTGCATGAGGACCGACATTACCGACATTTCTTATCGATATAAAGTTGTGCATGTTATTTGAATTGAAATGAGATTGTGGATTATTATATTGTATATTATTGGCGATAGATAAATGTTGCAGCTTTTATAATATATATTTAATGTTTGGTTTATTGCAAATAATAGATCTATACTACTATATAATAAGGAAAGTTAAAGCTTCAATGTTTTGGTTCCAAATATAGCCTTATCTATACTAACCAAAATTATTCATTAATTTTAACAAAGACAAGTAGATAATTATGATAGTTGTCTTTTGGTCTTCCTAAGTAAATTATTTTAACTATAAAATGATATAATAATAAGATTAGAATAAAAAATTTAATATTATTAGAATAATTATGACATTTGTCCTTTAGTCTTACTATATTATTTTTTTGAAGAACTGGTACTTCATTGATTATGCAAAAAAACTGGCATACAATCTCACACTTTCCTGGGTTATAATTCCCAGTGATATCATTCGCCCACCATACATTTGACATTAGTTTCTATATTTTTACTCACTCCTGCCAATGATGTGGCTTTGCCTTTGAACAGCCTTTTATTTCTTTCCCGCCATACGTGCCATACCGCGGACAATAATCTGAACCTTGCTTTGCGGTACTGAGTCCCTCCCTTCCTAGCCATCCTTTTCACCTTCTCACATGCTTCCATCAACCCTACTTGGTTATTACTCGCGATAGCTAGTTGATATCGGATACTCCTCCAAATTTTATGAGAGAATTGGCACCGGAACAATATATGATCTCTACTTTCATTGGCACTCTGGCATAGGACACATGTCGTATTAGGCAGCTGGATCCCGATCCTCTGTGCTCGTTCCTTAGTAAGGAGTTGATCCCTTACAGCCTTATATGTCATGAACCGCACCCGGTATAGGGGCACGAGTGCGTGGGTACGTCCAGCCTACGCCGCAGCATCGGCGGTAGAACGATGTCTAGGTCATGATACTATCTAATTAATCTCTCACGAATATCCAACTCCGTAAGGAGACATAGATATTACAATATAATATGGAATAGTCAATCATATAAACTAAAGCACGATAAGATATCGAAGAAATAAATAAAATGCAACACAAGTCCAAACAATAAAATAATCTAACCGGCAATCAATAACATCCAAGTCTCCAAGTATGCCGGAAACAAGTCCTCTAAGTCGCAGTCTTGAAAAAATATTCAGTCAGGATTGGAGCGAAGTACAACCCAAATAACAGTCCTAGTTAATTGATAAGGACTATAAAACAATAAATAGATGATGCTATATACTGAGATAAGATAATGAATAAATGCAATGGCAAATAAAGAGAACAGGCAATATAGGCAATATGGTACAGTCAGTGCATATATAAAATAAAGAGAACGAGGTACAATATCATATACGGGTGATGTAGTATATGAACTAAAATAGAGAACTGTAACTATTCTAAGTGTTTAAAATAGTAGTTTCGAAATATGATCGGCTTGGGAACTTGTTCGATAGCTACATGGCCTGGCTAATCATACGTGAGGTGTATGATTAACACTTAACGATATATACACTTGTATGATAGGTATTTGATCACATCTCTCACTAGCAATTTCCTCACCCCCAACTAGTACTGTGGATCCAACCATGACACGTCACGATACGCAATCAATATCCAATATATCATGTACAATGTCTAATATCAATGTCGTGTACAATATCAATACGATAACCAATGTAATATCTCATGACTGCAGATCCAATCTATATACTAGTCCGTGTAGCACAGTATCAAGAATCAGATGTAACATTTCTAAATACTGGAATTATAGAAATTATCAAATAATGAAAATTATCAGAAAATGTACTCGCCTGGGGTCCTTAGCTGGCAATACCATTGTCCTGCTCCTGAAGTCTCGCAGAATAATCCAATGGTCCTATATACATATAATATAATACAATACAACATCAGCCAAAATACTAGCATATACATAACCATAATTACACTGAACTCAGGGGTACTCTAGGGGTTATCCTAGTCATCTAACAGGGTCAAGCGTGCGTTTAGCTGCACGGGTGTCAAGTCTGGGATTGCTGCACAAAATCAGACAGTCAAACTAACTCAGGTCTCGCCAGTACGTCAGTGTACATAAGGCAGTCTGCTAACAATTCATAGGGTCACAGGGTCAACGTAACTACGGGATGTCCGCAGCTATACCTAGGGGTCATACAGCATGTACATATTGCAGTCATAATTAACATAGTATTTAATTACTTACCATATATATATACATACCATATATTTATATATGTATATAACAACCAATAATTATATGTATACCAAAAGAATACATATACTAAATATATATATACATATACCAATGAATAAGATACATACATACTAAATATATTTATACATATACTAAATAAACAATATACGTATACACGTACGTATGCGTATACGAGATTGGGTTCATTGACTCAGGGTCATATGAAATTGACATCTAATGAATTCGTCAAGACACGACACGCTAAACCCTAACATCATTCACACACGCACATATATATAATATAAAAAGGGAGGGAAGTCAAACCTGTGCACGAGATCGACGATGGCGACGATGATGACGATGACGACGATGTTGATGATGGTGACGATGACGACGATGATGATGGTGATGACGATGATTTAAGTGATGATGACGACGATGTTAACGACGATGATGACGATGGCGATGGTGATGATAGTTAAGGTGATGATGATGGTGAAGGTGATCGTGGCAGGGCTGCCGGAGTTGAGGGTTCGGCGAGGAGGAGGAGGAGAGGTGAAAGAGATGGTGTTAGCCGGGGTGATGGTGGTGGTGAGCAGGGAAGTCGGGGCTTTAATGGTGGTGGTGTTAATGGTGGTTGGCCGGAGTTGAGTCGACGGTTGGGATCGACTAGAGGAACGGGGGTGACCGCGGGGTAGTCGTTCAATCCGGTAGCGGGGTGGAGGAGGAAGTCGGCAGGCGGTCTTAGGTGATGCTGGGCTGAAGGGGAGGACGACGTCGGGCTCCGGCGATGTGGTTGATGGGAGACGGCTGTTGTCAATGACGGAGGAGGATGGTTGCAGACGGTTCAGTCCGGTGTTCAGGCGAGGTGCTCGGGTGGTTGTACGGGGATTCGAGGCTGCTGTGTCGACTCTGTCGAGTGCAGGTGCAGTCGATGGCAGCGGGTGAGTCTGGTCCAGGCAAAGAGGGCGAGCTCCGGCGAGGGGGTCATCGTGTGGAGGAGTCTCCGACCGAGGGGGGTCGTCGTGTGGAGGAGTCTTCGGCCGAGGGGGTCGTCGTGTGGAGGAGTCTCTGGCCGAGGGGGTTCGGGACTCCGGCGGGTGAGGGATGGGGATGATGGGTGAACAGGGAAGTCGGTTGTACTCTTAGGTTTTATGAGTAAGGAAAAATAAAGAAAGGGGAAAAAGGATATTTATATATAAGTATAATGTATTGGGTTAGCCTAGAATTAGGGCTTGGTCAAACCCTTGGGAAAAGGGCTTGTCATTGATATATTTCAAGGGCTAGGATTCAAATGGATTCAAAATGAAAGGCTAGGATTCTATTGGGTTCAAAGTTTGGAGGGCCATGGTTTAAGAAGGTTGATGTTGAGTTACACACTCCCAAAAATTATAAAAAAATTCACATGAAGGAGAAATAGGTTTCTTCATGTATTGCGTCCAATAGGGTGGACACCTTAATGCACTTTTGTATAAAAGTACCCAATAATTGGAAAATTGCACAAAATTGGGTTTTGGTTTTATTGAATTAAAATTTAATACAATAGGTGTTCTAAAATAAATTAGAAGTACATGGGGCTAAAATTAGGTGGGACACAAGTGTCATAAATGAAGAAGGCTCAGAATAGAATATTACCCTAATTTGGGTTGCACAAAATGGGTCAAGATTGTGTCTCCAATTTTTGATTGGAACGCACAAGGATACAAAGTTAGATTTTATTTAGAATTAAAATAAACGTCCGCAACGAATATTGTGCGACTAAAATGAAGCACAAGAGAGCATATTTATGAGTTACACAAGGGTCCGAATGGAAGGTGGGTACGTCTACGACAAGGTTGTGATATTTGTTGGAAGGCAAAAGCTAGGGTAGCGCTCCAAATATCGAAGCAACGGTAAGGCGCAACAATTAAATAAAATCACATAATTAATTATAACCCTAAATAATTAATCCCAAAAATTATAAATTAAATCCATAACACTATATTTTGGTCAGGGCTCCATCTAGTGGGCATCTAGGTCTAGTCTACTAACTCATGCATTAATGAACACTATATATAATACACACATATATATATATATATATACACATATCATGCAATTATTTAAAATAAATACACACAATACCTATAATATATAAAATGACAAAAATATCCCTATTTTCAGGATGTGGTAGTGACAAGTCTTTTCTCCTTAAAAGAATTTCGTCCTCGAAATTTAAAATCCTCAATAGTTGTATTTATCTAATTATTTATTACCATCAAAATTTAAATTCATCAACCATATAATCATGAAGTAAATTCATATTATTATTTTACCAAAAGTTTCAAAATTCTAAAACATCATATTCCTGAAAATCTTCAAATAATTATCAAATTCTATTCTTATCACAATCTCCTCCAAAATTTTAATAACTAAATACAAAAATTTAATATTCAATCCTCTAATTGAAATCCAATCAATGCATATTTATAAATTTAAAAAATCTCATCCGAAAAGTTTGAATCATCTTACTCCTCTAATTTAAGTCCAATCGATGCGTATTTATAAATTTAAAACCACATATATCTAAGTATATATATATATTCACAGTCTCTAACACACAAGATACACACAAATACACCAATTATCTACAACCCTCAATTGTGTACTGAAATTTGCACTGTCCGGATTGCTTACACTATTACTTCCAATAATTTCTATCCATATTAACTGATACACCAATCTAATATCAACACACAAGGTACTTACTGTTACTAGCACCTTGCTCAACTAATCCTTGACATAGAAATATTAGCACTATTGGTATGGTAACACTAGCTTCGTCATTAGATTACCTCATCACATTCACTAGAACTCGTGATCACTTGCACCTTTTATAATACACATATTTCACTTCACTCTCAAAGGTAGGCATATGGTTCCATATCTCGATTGATGTATACGTATCTTCTCTTAAATCTTTTACAGGCTGATACACAAATCTGTGATACACTTCATTCCTTCCATGACCAATCTTGATATTTCTTAACCCATGGCATCTCATTAATACCCTTTATGCATATACATTTTTTTACTCTTGACACACCCAATTAATCAACCATCAAATTGAATATCATTCTCCATTAATTTTTAATACAATTTCCTTGATACTTAATTGCTTACATGGATCACCCAACTACATAAATTCATGACTATCCAGGACTGGCATGCTGTCTTTGATACTAACTCCTGGAACCATCACTGATACTCTTTACTCCTTATTCTACCTATAGTACCAATACTAACTATAATGACACCTATCATAGAACCATTGCTACAAGGTACTACGCTACGGGTTAACTCTAGATTAATGCCTACTGCTGACATGTCTAATCAAAAAATACTTATAGACTCACAAGCCATACTCTCAGCAGTCAACACTGATACAAGACACAGACCTAATTATAAGTCACCAATTATCATAATAACAAGGAATCCTAATGGAAAGAATCTCTATAAGGAACTAGACTAAGGGCTGAAGGTATCTCTTAGCAAACAAAAGAAGTGATGGAATAAAGTCCTGTAATAACAGAAGTAGATAAGTATTGAGATGATACTTTAAGAACCAATTTAAGATACAACCTGATAATCATACATGTCTGTCCGAAATCATGACACTCAGAATCCTTGCCACGCCAATAAGCATAGCTGCGATAAACGATAGGTTCCATAACTAAGGTATGCACCTCTATAATCATGTCGTCTAGAATCCTCGCTGTGCCGACTAGTATAGCTACGAGAAATTCTAAATTTCATAACTAAGATATATACATCTGAAGTCAGGTACCTACATTTTCGATACGCCAGCTAATATGGCTGCGATAAATTCTAGGCTCCATAACCAAAGCAAACATTTTACCTTTCTCACTGTCCTCATCAACATATGTCATCAGATGATACCGTAAATTTTAGTCCGTAAAATTTATCTCGATAAGAAATCAAACTCAATAACGACACCAAGCATTAAATTTAATAACTGATCAACAAGAATTAAATTCAATAACAACAAGTGAGAACGGACAGAACAAGGGAAAAAGATTTGAATTAGAAATTATAATAAGATTCTCAAAGGGTCGTCCCAGGTATCTTTCAAGAAATTTGTGATTGAGTATCCTCTCTCATCCTAGTATCATATGTCCTATATCCTATCGCAGGCACGCAGTAGTACAACTAAGTTGTCGCACTACAATGATATCGCACAACTTGCGAAGTTGACCTGCATGGGCCGCCACTAAAAATGTGTCACAACCCGCACCCGGTATAGGGGCACGAGTGCGTGGGTACGTGTAAACCCCCTCACCCAAAATTAGGCCTACTTGGCTTAGATAGTGAAATTAGGGCTAGTTTGAACCAATTAGAACTAGAACACGGTAATTGTTTAATCATGCGATACTTTATAATGCATAGCGCACCTTACCGTTGCTTTGATAATTGGAGCACCACACTAGCCATTTTCTTTCTATAAATTTCACAATCTTGTCCTAGACATGCCCGCCTACCATTCTAACCTTTGTGTAACGTACAATTATGCTTTCTTGTGCTACATTTTAGTCGCACAATAAACGTCGCGGACGTTATTTCCTAATTCTAATTAAATTCCAACTTTGTACCCTTGTGCGTTCCAATCGAAATTGGAAACACAATCTTGACCGTTTTATATAACCCAAATTTTATAAATATTCTATACTGTACCCTCTATGCCCTTGACACTTGTGTCCCACCAAATTTTAATCTCCATGTACTCCTAATTAATTCTAGAACACCATGCGCGGTAATTTTAATTAATTAAATCGAATTTCCATTTTTGTGCAATTTTCCCAATTGTTGGGCACTTTTATGCAAAAATGCATTGAGGTGTCCCCACCATTGGACAATACGTGAAGAAACCCAATTTTCCCTTCACGTGGATTTTTCCGTAATTTTTCGGGATGTGCAACGCGCGCACATCGCCCCGTATATTAAATCTACCCTTGCATTTAATTAATGCAAATTCTAGCCGTCCTCAACATCCCCATGGGAGCCCAAGGCCCAAGCCCAAGGAGCGTTGACCAAGCCCACTCCTAGGTCAACAAAACCCTAGTTTCCATGTATTTATATACAAAGTTTTCCTCTCTATCTATTGAAAAAACCAAAACCCAAAACCTAAAAAATATACCCAACCGACACTGTTCATCCCTCAAATTCCTGTTCACCCATCCCCTACCTCTGTCCGCCGCCGGAGCACTCGCCGGCGTAGCCGTCACCACCGCTGCTCAATGCCGCAGCCACCCTTCCTCTCTCCTCTCCCTTTGCCACTCGCCATCACCATCACCATGGTCCTCCCCCATGGCCGGAGACCCATCCCTTCTCCTCCCTCGACTCGACTTGACCAGAGTCGGCCCCGACCCCGACGGTACATCGCAGGCGACTCCCCGCCGACGGAGTCGACAGCACCCCCATCACCATTGTCACCACCATTGCCCCTATCTGACCGCCTGAAGCCGACCAAGCATCGTTGTCCATCTCCTCCTCCTCGTCGACCGGATCTACTGTCGACCATCTTTTCCCCGGCCAACAACCACCACCATTGCCACCTTCCTCCCTCCGTGCACCTGAGTCCCTCCACCTCTTCCCTCTTCGCTGAGCAGCCACCACGCCGGAGACCCCCTCTTCTCCTCCTCCCCTTCACTGTCCACCATGACGCAGCGCCACCTCCTTCCCCCAGCCCCCGCCGGTCGCTTGAACGACCACGACGCCACCAGTGCATCACCTCTCCGCCTCCCTGTCAACAACTCCCCCTTCCTCCCTGAGTCCTCCTCCGGCCGGAGCTGCATCACCGTTCACCGAGTCCTCTTCCTGCTCTCCTCCTCGACCACCCTTCCTGCACCAACGGCTCCCTGAACCCCCTCCTCCTCCACGAGCTCCTCCCTGGCCGGAGTTCAATCATCACCCACCAACGTCCTTATCTCCTTCTCCTCGAGTCACCATCACCATTTAACTCCACCACACCCCAGCCTCCTCTCCTCCCTGTCCTCCTCCTCCTGCTGGCCGGACTCCCCCCTCGCTGGCCGGAGTTCAGCAGTCACCTCATCATCCTATACATCATCATCTTCACCACGAAATCCTATCAACACTACCACCATCAACATAAACCTCATCACACTCACCTACATCGTCGACCTCGCAATCGCTAGCATCCACATTGTCATCCCCGACGTCATCGACATCATCCTCGTCAGCATCGTCACTAACAACGTCGTCCTCATCACCCTTAGTCATCGTCCTCAATCGTCAGCACCATCGCCATCGTCGCCGACATCGTCATCATCCCCATCATTAGGATCATCAATATTATCATCATTCCTATCATCCTCAACATTGTCATCACCGTCATCTCAAACCATCATCAATATCTCTCATTCTCAACATATAAAACCCTAATCATTGCCTCGTCATCTTTATTAGCACCATCATCCTCGCCATCACCATCATACACATCACCATCTTCGTCATCTGTAATCATCATCATCGCTTCCATCGTCATCGTCATCCATGTCGTTATCATCATCATCGTCATAGTCATCACCTTCACCACCATCATCACTATCATTCCAGTCACCTCATCACCTAATCACCATAATTAGTATCACCCTTAACCATCACCCTAGCAACCTCAATCACCGTCACCCTTGCCAGACAACTCGCAGCAGTCACCCCCGATTTCTGTACCTGTGCACACTGACCCCGAAGATCTGTTGGATTTAGCTGCACGACTTCCGGAGCTGGTTATCGGGACTACACAGTCGCTTGCCAGGCAAGTATATCTTGCCTTGTTGTACTGTTTAAATTCTATATTATTAGCTGCATATTTATTATTTAACTATGCGCGTCCGAGAAGACTCGGGTGCAGTCAACGAATGCGTTGACGTTAGGACTTGTGTCTGACCTAGTGTCTAGTAGACCCACCTAAAGTTGTGGAGTTATTGGTATGACTCCCAGGCCTTGACACATTCCGTACACGTGTTGTGAGTCTCATGTAGGGCACGATCCTGCGTATGTGGTTGGCCACCTGTACGTGTAGGCGTGCGACGGATAGGGTATAACTGCTATTAGTGATGCATATTAGAAGACTAGCAGTTATTAGTAGGTGGAGCATAGACTAGCGTGGTACGATAGTCCCATCCCTGTCCTTGTTTGGTTGTAGGGATGGACCCTTGCTCTAACGTAGACTATGAGCCAGAGTTACGACGCCCTGGCGTAGTAGCTGAAGCGTGTTGTGGATATAACATGCTTAGATCATTGGGCGGGGAGGACGACTAGTAGGCGTATGGGACACCCACTCCTTCTATACAGATACCGCACTCGACGGAGTGATACGGACGTATATATATATATATATATATTGCAGATACCACGTTCCTTAGAGTGTTGGACGTCACTTGTTATTTTTGCAGATACCACACTCTAAAGAACGTTAGGCGTTATACTATTTCAGATACCATGCTCCTCGGAGATGGACGTTATCAGAGTGCCCATGGTCTGGGGGCATATGTGGCATATATTAGTCAGTCATGACGATTGGTGAATTACGTCAGCATATGTCTAGCCTACACTTTCCCATACGTACCAATGTTGTCCTCAAATTGTATTTACTTAGATGGTTAGGTCACCCTGGAGTTATTTATTCAGTATTTACTTTATGGCATATTTTATGTATCTTGTTACGTCCCTCTGAGGACCTGGTCCCTTTCCAGGTGTATTGTTCATGAGTGTTTGTAGGAGCGCAGATCCGGATTGGCTACGTATTTTGCGATAAGGTCTTCTCGTCGAGCCCATGACTGGTAGTTGATATTCTTATGTGTATGTATCTTGACTATTCTATATTTTAGTTCGGTAGTGGATTTGTGTCCATCCGACTATCACCATTAGATGCTTTATTTTGAGTTCTAGTTGTAGATATTGGTTATTCCATTATATTCGATTTTCTATGGATGAGATTTAGCTAGGCCCTGTGATTTATATGTTTACCACTTATGAATTGTTATTCATATTACAGCGTACGTGTGTTATGGTTTCCATATATTGGAGTGCCATTTTCATACGGCTAGCATGCTTACGTGTCCTGGTCCTACGTATTTTGGAACTGGGGCGTGACATATTTTTGTGGTGGCCCATGCAGGTCGAGAGCATATTGTCTCAGTTACGTTACTGTACCGAGCAAGCCTGCACCTAGGATTAGAGTATAGGATCTCATCCATAACTGACTATGACTCATCTTCTTTCCAATCCATTCTATTTGAATAAATGCATCCTGTTTGATTCATGTGCATCCCTGATAGTTCCTAGAGTATAGCCTTCTCCTAGAATATAGAAGTTCCTGTTGTTAGATAATAAGTAGTGTAACCTACCTAGTAAGAGTAACTAGAACCCTGACACGTCACTAAGTTTAGAATAATTGAGTAAACCCTAGCATCCTTATCTAAAGAATGGCTTACCATTATTCCTTGACATAATTAAGAATGACTTAAGTGTAGTATAGGCACTACTAGAGCTAGTTAAAGATTTGACCCTAATGTTTGACCCTAGTATTGAGGAACCAATAGGAAATCCGAGATCGAATGTAAGGACTGAACCTAATTTGCATAGTGAGATAATGTTAGGATATAGATCCTTGTCTTGATATTAG
Organism: Iris macrosiphon; assembly: GCA_036927795.1. Lineage (NCBI taxonomy): Eukaryota > Viridiplantae > Streptophyta > Magnoliopsida > Asparagales > Iridaceae > Iris > Iris macrosiphon. Next base: position 72,343 of record JAYESA010000550.1, on the reverse strand, counting down.
CATACAGTACCTCAGGAAGCCCAGAGCAACGAGTATGACATTCCCCTTGAGATCATACCTCAAATACGGAGACTTGCTCACCACCTTCCCCTTAGGAAACCATGATATTATCTTGAGTCCCTCTATTGTAATTTCATATCTTGTTCCTCCAAAACCTTAGCGTTCGCTAATTACGCGACGATTAAATTATGATTCTTCTTTTCTCCATCTTTTAACTCGTGTCACTCGACTCCTCTGATTATAAGCCAAGTGATCTTATTCTACGATAGGATATATAGTTTACTAGGATGATAATTGTAATCTTGAACTTTGAATTTTTGTGCATGGTAGTTAGAATTTGATAGTTTGAGTGGTTCCCCTAGATTGTGATATGATTATTCTTAGTTTTAAATCACGTAACATGTACCCCACCTCAATATAGATTATATCCTCTCTCTTTTTTTTCCTTGAAGACTAGTAACTTCTCCAGTCATACTATTGATACTTGTTCTATGAACACTATGAATAAGATTTAAGATGACTGTGACCTACATGATACAATAGGAGACCCAATTGAGTACTAAGATCCGTTCCTCGTATAGCCCAATAAGAATTTGTATTTTATTTATAAGAACCTTATTAATTTGTAGGATTCCCTTAAGACAGTCACAGTATTAGTTAATTATTTTTAAGTTGGGTAGTGTGCCTCACAACATAGTATCGCATAGCCCTATCAACCCATCGATGAAGTATAATAGGATGACACAACCTTAGACTTGCATAAGGAGATAGTGTTTATTCAGACTGTAGAAATTAAAGGTCCATACCCCTATCTGGTCGACTAGCGACTTAGACGAGGAGTGAGCATGACAACTGTAGAGATTGTAGAATCTTAATTTTGTTCTTGTTGGGTTTTATGAACTTAAATTATTTTGTAATTTCTCTCATCATAATCTAGCGTGCTTATATTTTTGTACTACCTCGACTTATGCTGCTGTTACAGCCTAATTTTGCAAGCTCAGTCTTTTATCGAGCTTGTTCACGACATATGTATTATTGGATGCGTACACTAATACATTTCAGAGTCAGTGTACTACGGTCTGATCAACCATAGTGCGCTTGGTTCGCCCTTCGCATAACTACTTTACGTGGATTGAGATATATATAGTAAATAGTAGACGAATGTACTTGCCCTCTAGATATGTCTGAGCATATCGTATCCGTTACATAACTGTACCGATGCGAGCATGTGAATAGGAATTACCAAAATAGGATTTCAATCCACAACTGCCTTGACAATTCTCATTGAATTCTTTAAACGCCTTGATCCCTATACTCCTAATCTATTACCTCCCCTTGAACTCTTTATTATTGTTTTCCGTCTTCCCATATTTCGGAAAGATAAAATCTCGTGCTTAGCATAAGTTGATACACAGATAGTATTAGATGTACCCTATGGGCCAAATACATTATTTGATGATTATTTTGTAACCAAGGGCATATCACATATAATATATTTGGCGTTAAAATTTTGAGGAATGAGTAACATGATTAATTAAAATTGAGGAATAAGTTTTCTTAAATGGAAGATCCTTATGTGATTGATGGGTAGATCCTAAGTTGGGTAGCAGTTACATTGTCAACTCAAGAGAAACTTCTCTTAGATTGTGATCGAGAAAAATTGGATAAAGAGGTTCAAGTCATTATAAATTGAGAATTCTAGAAGAATAATTAATATGATAAAGGATTGATAAATTTTAAAAATCGGGATATGGCAAACCAAATACCGACATGTGAGCATATGATTTAAAATTTTAATATTGAAGGTTGAATCAACGATTTAAACCTCGAGGAAAATAGAGAGAACTATAAAACATGGACATGGACGGATTAAATTTCAAATTTGAGGATTAAATTAAAAAAAAATTTGATTGCAGGATTACCTATATGAACTATTGAGGATATAAATTGAATTTAAATTTGAAGAATACAAAAGTTCATGAGTTGAAAAATAGAAGGAAAATATTGATTAGAATCATTTCTAAAAGAGATTTTTCTAGTTGAAGATCGCGATATAAACATTGATATGCAAAGATGTTATATGGATTAAAATTAAATTTGGATGTTGATGAGGAAGTACGATAGGCTGAAATTTGATTTGGACAGTGACCATCTTAATTTTGAAGTAATTACAAGGGATTGATTAAAATTTCAATTATCGCAAAGATATCGCGAGCGACTTGCCTTATGTATGTATAGGGATGGCAGACTACTCCTTATTTTAATTTCGAGGACGAAATTATTTTAAGTTGGGTAGATTATAAACCCCCTCACCCAAAATTAGGCCTACTTGGCTTAGATAGTGAAATTAGGGCTAGTTTGAACAAATTTGAACTAGAACACGGCAATTGTTTAATCATGCGATACTTTATAACGCATAGCGCACCTTACCGTTGCTTTGATAATTGGAGCACCACACTAGCCATTGTCTTTCTACAAATTTCACAATCTTGTCCTAGACATGCCCGCCTACCATTCTAACCTTTGTGTAACGTACAATTATGCTTTCTTGTGCTACATTTTAGTCGCACAATAAACGTCGCGGACGTTATTTTCTAATTCTAATTAAATTCCAACTCTGTACCCTTGTGCGTTCCAATCGAAATTGGAAACACAATCTTGACCGTTTTATATAACCCGAATTTTATTAATATTCTATACTGTACCCTCTACGCCCTTGACACTTGTGTCCCACCAAATTTTAATCTCCATGTACTCCTAATTAATTCCAGAACACCGTGCGCGATAATTTTAATTAATTAAATCGAATTTCCATTTTTGCACAATTTTCCCAATTGTTGGGCGCTTTTATGCAAAAAAACGTATTGAGGTGTCCCCACCATTGGACAATACGTGAAGAAACCCAATTTTTCTTTCAAGTGGATTTTTTCGTAATTTTTCGGGATGTGCAACGCGTGCACATCGCCCCGTATATTAAATCTACCCTTGCATTTAATTAATGTAAATTCTAGCCGTCCTCAACATCCCCATGGGAGCCCAAGGCCCAAGCCCAAGAAGCGTTGACCAAGCCCACTCCTAGGTCAACAAAACCCTAGTTTCCATGTATTTATATACAAAGTTTTCCTCTCTTTCTAATGGAAAAAACCAAAACCCAAAACCTAGAAAATATACCCAGCCGACACTGTTCATCCCTCAAGTTCCTGTTCACCCATCCCCTACCTCTGTCCGCCGCCGGAGCACTCGCCGGCGTAGCCGTCACCACCGCTGCTCAATGCCGCAGCCACCCTTCCTCTCTCCTCTCCCTTTGCCACTCGCCATCACCATCACCGTGGTCCTCCCCCATGGCCGGAGACCCATCCCTTCTCCTCCCTCGACTCGACTTGACCAGAATCGGCCCCGACCCCGACGGTACATCGCAGGCGACTCCCCGCCGACGGAGTCGATAGCACCCTCATCACCATTGTCACCACCATTGCCCCTCTCTGACCGCCTGAAGCCGACCAAGCATCGTTGTCCATCTCCTCCTCCTCGTCGATTGGATCTACTGTCGACCCTCTCTTCCCCGGCCAACAACCACACCATTGCCACCCTCCTCCCTCCGTGCACCTGAGTCCCTCCACCTCTTCCCTCTTCGCTGAGCAGCCACCACGCCGGAGACCTCCTCTTCTCCTTCTCCCCGTCACTGTCCACCACGACGCAGCGCCACCTCCTTCACCCAGCCCCCGCCGGTCGCTTGAACGACCACGACGCCACCAGTGCATCACCTCTCCGCCTCCCTGTCAGCAACTCCCCCTTCCTCCCTGAGTCCTCCTCCGGCTGGACCTGCATCACCGTTCACCGAGTCCTCTTCCTGCTCTCCTCCTCGACCACCCCATCCTGCACCAACGGCTCCCTGAACCCCCTCCTCCTCCACGAGCTCCTCCCTGGTCGAACGTCCCCTGGCCGGAGTTCAATCATCACCCACCAACGTCCTCATCTCCTTCTCCTCGAGTCACCATCACCATTTAACTCCACCACACCCCAGCCTCCTCTCCTCCCTGTCCTCCTCCTCCTGCTGGCCGGACTCCCCCCCTCACTAGCCGGAGTTCAGCAGTCACCTCATCATCCTACACATCATCTTCACCCTGAAATCCTATCAACACTACCACCATCAACATAAACCTCATCACCCTCACCTACATTATCGTCCTCGCAATCGCTAGCATCCACATTGTCATCCCCGACGTCATCGACATCATCCTCGTCAGCGTCGTCACTAACAACGTCGTCCTCATCACCCTTAGTCATCGTCCTCAATCGTCAGCACCATCGCCATCGTCGTCGACATTGTCATCATCCCCATCATTAGGATCATCAACATTATCATCATTCCTATCATCCTCAACATTGTCATCACCGTCATCTCAAACCATCATCAACATCTCTCATTCTCAACATATAAAACCCTAATCATTGCCTCGTCATCTTCATTAGCACCATCATCCTCGCCATCACCATCATACACATCACCATCTTTGTCATCTGTAATCATCATCATCGCTTCCATCGTCATCGTCATCCATGTCGTTATCATCATCGTCGTCATAGTCATCACCTTCACCACCATCATCACTATCATTCCAGTCACCTCATCACCTAATCACCATAATTAGTATCACCCTTAACCATCACCCTAGCAACCTCAATCACCGTCACCCTTGCCAGACAACCCGCAGCAGTCACCCCCGATTTCCGTACCTGTGCACGCTGACCCCGAAGATCTGTTGGATTTAGCTGCGCGACTTCTGGAGCTGGTTATCGGGACTACACAGCCGCTTGCCAGGCAAGTATACCTTGCCTTGTTGTACTGTTTAAATTCTGTATTATTAGCTGCATATTTATTATTTAACTGTGCGCATCCGAGAAGACTCGGGTGCAGTCAATGAATGCGTTGACGTTAGGACTTGTGTCTGACCTAGTATCTAGTAGACCCACCTAAAGTTGTGGAGTTATTGGTATGACTCCCAGGCCTTGACATATTGCGTACACGTATTGTGAGTCTCATGTAGGGCACGATCCTGCGTATGTGGTTGGCCACCTGTACGTGTAGGCGTGCGACGGATAGGGTATAACTGCTATTAGTGATGCATGTTAGAAGACTAGCAGTTATTAGTAGGTGGAGCATAGACTAGCGTGGTACGATGGTCCCATCCCTGTCCTTGTTTGGTTGTAGGGATGGACCCTTGCTCTAACGTAGACTATGAGGCAGAGTTACGACGCCCTGGCGTAGTAGCTGAAGCGTGTTGTGGATATAACATGCTTAGATCATTGGGCGGGGAGGACGACTAGTAGGCGTATGGGACACCCACTCCTTCTATACAGATACCGCACTCGACGGAGTGATACGGACGTATATATATATATATATATATATATATTGCAGATATCACGTTCCTTAGAGTGTTGGATGTCACTTGTTATTTTTGCAGATACCACACTCTAAAGAACGTTGGACGTTATACTATTTCAGATACCATGCTCCTCGGAGATGGACGTTATCAGAGTGCCCATGGTCTGGGGGCATATGTGGCATATACTAGTCAGTCATGACGATTGGTGAATTACGTCAGCATATGTCTAGCCTACACTTTCCCATACGTACCAATGTTGTCCTTAAATTGCATTCACTTAGATGGTTAGGTCACCCTGGAGTTATTTATTCAGTATTTACTTTATGGCATGTTTTATGTATCTTGTTACGTCCCTCTGAGGACCTGGTCCCTTTCCAGGTGTATTGTTCATGAGTGTTTGTAGGAGCGCAGATCCGGACTGGCTACATATTTTGTGTTGAGGTCTTCTCATCGAGCCCATGACTGGTAGTTGATATTCTTATGTGTATGTATCTTGACTATTCTATATTTTAGTTCGGCAGTGGATTTGTGTCCATCCGACTATCACCATTAGATGCTTTATTTTGAGTTCTAGTTATAGATATTGGTTATTCCATTAAATTCGATTTTCTGTGGATGAGATTTAGCTAGGCCTTGTGATTTATATGTTTACCACTTATGAATTGTTATTCATATTACAGCGTACGTGTGTTATGGTTTCCATATATTGGAGTGCCATTTTCATACGGCTAGCATGCTTACGTGTCCTGGTCCTACGTATTTTGGGACTGGGGCATGACAGTACGTCCAGCCTACGCCGCAGCATCGGCGGTAGAACGCTGTCTAGGTTATGATACTATCTAATCAATCTCTCATGAATATTCAACTCCATAAGGAGACACAGATGTCACAATATAATATGGAATACTCAATCACATAAACTAAAGCACGATGAGATATCGAAGAAATAAATAAAATACAACACAAGTCCAAACAATAAAATAATCTAACCTGCAATCAATAACATCCAAGTCTCCAAGTATGCTGGAAACAAGTCCTCTAAGTCACAGTCTGGAAAAAATATCCAGTCAGGATTGGAGCGAAGTACAACCCAAATAACAGTTCCAGTTAATTGATAAGGACTATAAAACAATAAATAGATGATGCTATATACTGAGAGAAGACAATGAATAAATGCAATGGCAAATAAAGAGAACAGGCAATATAGGCAATATGGTACAGTCAGTGCATATATGAAATGAAGAGAATGAGGTACAATATCATATACGGGTGATGTAGTATATGAACTAAAATAGAGAACTGTAACTATTCTAAGTGTTTGAAATAGTAGTTTCGAAATGTGATCGGCTTGGGAACTTGTTCGATACCTACATGGCCTGGCTAATCATACGTGAGGTGTATGATTAACACTTAACGATATATACACTTGTACGATAGGTATTTGATCACATCTCTCACTAACAATTTCCCCGCCCCCAACTAGTATTGTGGATCCAACCATGACACGTCACGATACGCAATCAATATCCAATATATCATGTACAATGTCTAATATCAATGTCGTGTACAATATCAATACGATAACCAATGTAACATCTCATGACTGCAGATCCAATCTATATACTAGTCCGTGTAGCACAGTGTCAAGAATCAGATGTAACATTTCTAAATACTAGAATTATATAAATTATCAAAAAACAGAAATTATCAGAGAATGTACTCGCCTGGGGTCCTTAGCTGGCAATACCAATGTCCTGCTCCTGAAGTCTCACAGAACAATCCAATGGTCCTATATACATATAATATAATACAATACAACATCAGCCAAAACACTAGGATATACATAACCATAATTACACTGAACTCAGGGGTACTCTAGAGGTGATCCTAGTCATCTAACAGGGTCAAGCGTGCATTTAGCTGCACGGGTGTCAAGTCTGGGATTGCTGCGCAAAATCAGACAGTCAAACTAACTCAGGTCTCGCCAGTACGTCAGTGTACATAAGGCAGTCTGCTAACAATTCATAGGGTCACAGGGTCAACATAACTACGGAATGTCCGCAGCTATACCTAGGGATCATACAGCATGTACATATTGCAGTCATAATTAACATAGTATTTAATTACTTACCATATATATATATATATACATACCATATATTTATATATGTATATAACAACCAATAATTATATGTATACCAAAAGAATACATATACTAAATATATATATACATATACCAATGAATAAGATACATACATACTAAATATATTTATACATATACTAAATAAACAATATACGCATACGCGTACATACGAGATTGGGTTCATTGACTCAGGGTCATATGAAATCGACATCTAATGAATTTGTCAAGACACGACACGCTAAACCCTAACATCATTCACATACGCACATATATACAATATAAAAAGGGAGGCAAGTCAAACCTGTGCACGTGCACGAGATCGACGATGGCGACGATGATGATGGTGACGATGACGACGATGATGATGGTGATGACGATGATTTAAGTGATGATGACGACGATGTTAACGACGATGATGACGATGGCGATGGTGACGATAGTTAAGGTGATGATGATGATGAAGGCGATGATGATAGTGAAGGTGATCATGGCAGGGCTGCCGAAGTTGAGGGCTCGGCGAGGAGGAGGAGAGGTGGAAGAGATGGTGTTAGCCGGGGTGATGGTGGTGGTGAGCAGGAAAGTCGGGGATTTAATGGTGGTGGTGTTAATGGTTGTTGGCCGGAGTTGAGTTGACGGTTGGGATCGACTGGAGGAACGGGGGTGACCGCGGGGTAGTCATTCAGTCCGGCAGCAGGGTAGAGGAGGAAGTCGGCAGGCGGGCTTAGGTGATGCTGGGCTGAAGGGGAGGACGGCGTCGGGCTCCGACGATATGGTTGATGGGAGGCGGCTGTTATCAATGGCGGAGGAGGATGGTTACAGACGGTTCAGTCCGGCATTCAGGTGAGGTGCTCGGGTGGTGGTGCGGAGAGTCGAGGTTCCTGTGTCGACTCCGACGAGTGCAGGTGCAGTCGATGGCAGCGGGTGAGTCTGGTCCAGGCGTAGAGGGTGAGCTCCGGCGAGGGGGTCGTCGTGTGGAGGAGTCTCCGGCCGAGGGGGTCGTCGTGTGGAGGAGTCTCCGGCCGAGGGGGTTCGGGACTCCGGCAGGTGAGGGATGGGGATGATGGGTGAACAGGGAAGTCGGTTGTACTCTTAGGTTTTAGGAGTAAGAAAAAATAAAGAAAGGGGAAAAGGATATTTATATATAAGTATAATGTATTTGGTTGACCTAGAATTAGGGCTTGGTCAAACCCTTGGGAAAAGGGCTTGTTATTGATATATTTCAAGGGCTAGGATTCAAATGGATTCAAAATGAAAGGCTAGGATTCCATTGGGTTCAAAGTTTGGAGGGCCATGGTTTAAGGAGGTTGATGTTGAGTTACACACTCCCAAAAATTATGGAAAAATTCACATGAAGGAGAAATGGGTTTCTTCATGTATTACGTCCAATGGGGTGGACACCTTAATGCACTTTTGCATAAAAGTGCCCAACAATTGGAAAATTGCACAAAGTTGGGTTTTGGTTTTATTTAATTAAAATTTAATACAATTGGTGTTCTAAAATAAATTAGAAGTACATGGGGCTAAAATTAGGTGGGACACAAGTGTCATGAATGAAGAAGACTCAGAATAGAATATTATCCTAATTTGGGTTGCACAAAATGGGTCAAGATTGTGTCTCAAATTTTCGATTGGAACGCACAAGGATACAAAGTTAGATTTTATTTAGAATTAAAATAAACATCCGCGATGAATATTGTGCGACTAAAATAAAGTACAAGAGAGCATATTTATGAGTTACACAAGGGTCCGAATAGAAGGTGGGCATGTCTAGGACAAGGTTGTGAAATTTGTTGGAAGGCAAAAGCTAGGGTAGCGCTCCAAATATCGAAGCAACGGTAAGGCGCAATAATTAAATAAAATTACATAATTAATTATAACCCTAAATAATTAATCCCAAAAATTATAAACTAAATCCATAACACTATATTTCGGTCAGGGCTCCATCTAGTGGGCATCTAGGTCTAGTCTACTAACTCATGTATTAATGAACACTATATATAATACACACATATATATACACATATCGTGCAATTATTTAAAATAAATACACACAATACCTATAATATATAAAATGACAAAAATACCCCTATTTTCAGGATGTGGTACTCCTCCAAATTTTATGAGAGAATTGGCATCGGAACAATATATGATCTCTACTTTCATTGGCACTCTGGCATAGGACACATGTCGTATTAGGCAGCTGGATCCCGATCCTCTGTGCTCGTTCCTTAGTAAGGAGTCGATCCCTTACAGCCTTATACATACATAACTCTGCCTTCGAAGCTGTCCCTTTTGTCCAGATGAACTCCGACCAGGCCACCTTGGGAAAGCGAGGCCGCGCCCGATCATACGCAGACCTGAAAATAAATGTTCCCTGAGTCGTGTCGTCCCAGCTCCAATAGTCATCCATGGCTTTGCTACAAATAGGTATACGATTTATTTCCTCCTGGAACCATTGTTGAATATGCCTATCCAAAATTTGCCATTCTCCATTGGTGATGAGCTCATTCAGGTTGCCAGGTGTCCCCACCAGTTCATAAGTTGGCCAACCAAGTTTATCTACCAAGCTCTCCTTATTAAGCCAAGGGTCCATCCATATGCTCGTCGAGCGACAGTTACAAATTATCTGGGTAAGACATTATTTTAGCAGTGCCCTTTGTTTGAGAATCACCTTAAAATTACTGAGAAATTATTATTTGGACCCATTGTCCAAAATTTACCACCCTTCACGTACCTTTTTTTCGTCCAATGTGCCCACATGGATTTGCCATCAATAAACCTCCAGGTGAGTTTTAAGAGAGCTGCTTCTCTCATAGCTTTGAGGGACCTCATCTGATCCCTCCCTCCTCTTTAGTTTTGCAGAGCTCCTCCCATGCTATTGTGTGTATACCTCATCTCCATATAAAGTTCGCACATAGTTTTTCTATTCTTTGTACTGTCCTCACTGGGATGATAATGGCTTGCAACCAATATGTTGTGATTGCCAAGATAGTAGATCTGACGAGCTCTATTCTTCCTCCAAACGACAGCAGTTGGGATTGCCAATCCTCTAATCTTCTTTGTACATACTGAATCAACTTTGTACAGTCTGCATCCTTGGCATAAGATACTGACAGGGGTAGCCCAAGATACCTTACAGGAAGTTTTCCTTGTTCTATCCCAAGCATTTGGGACCACTGCTCCTTCTCAATGCAAGTGCTACTATAGTAAACCCTCGACTTCTCCCTATTTAGTCGTAACCCTGACATATGGCCAAATTCCTCGAACAGTGAATTCAGTGCTTCTACTCTACTCCTCGTTGGTTCCATAAATACTAAAAGATAATCAGCATAGACCAGGTGGGACACACACGGTTCTACCTTCTTATATAAGGGAATAATATCCTTCTTATGCACCACCCGATCTATTAAATAAGTAAAGTATTCCATAACTAAGGTGAACAAATAAGGAGAAATAGGGTCACCTTGTCGGAGACCTCTGTTGCTGCCAAAGAAGCCGTAAGGTTTGCCATTTATTAGTATCGAGTACGTCGGAGTGCTGATGGATTCCTCGACTCGGTCCACCCACCAATTGTCAAAGTCCATCCCCCGCATCACTGCGCAGACAAATCTTCTATTCACCGTATCATATGTCTTTCTGAGGTCAAGCTTGATAAATCACTTTCCTCCTCCTGGTCGGTTGAAGTCTCTGACCAGCTCGTGAGCTAATAAGCAGTTTTTCGCTATGGAGCGACCTTTAATGAAGGCAGATTGATTCATTGAAATAAGGCCCTTCATAATATCCTGCATTCGAGAATACATAAGATGAGTTATAATTTTATAAATAAAATTACAACAGGCAATCGGACAAAAATCTCGCAGATCCGCCGCTCCTTCCTTCTTCGGAATCATAGTCAGAAAGGTGTGATTCATTTCCTTGAGGAGTCTTCCTTTGTCGGAGAAATCTTGAACCACCCGATGTACATAGCCCTTGAGTTGACCCAGATGAGTTACGAAAGATTTTGCCATCCCAGATGGCAAAAATATGAAAAAAAATTATTTTTCAACAATTTCACCAACTCAGTTGGCGAAAATATGACTATCGTTTTTTTTTTTTGGTTTTTTTGTGTTTTTTAAATAAATTTTTAAAATAAATTAAAAAAATAAAATTTAACATCCAAAATAAAATATGCAGCATTGAACATCCAAAAATTTAAAATGTTCTGCCGTAAGAAAATTACGTCTACCGTCGAGCAGACTTCCAGCGACCATAACTATTTATTCAAAAATTATTTTTATCAAACAATAATTCGATTTGTATGTTTTTGACAAGAGTAACACAATTCATGTAAAAAGATTTTCCATCCGAAGCAAGACGCACAAGTTACAGGCAAAAATATAAAATTTAAAACTTTAAAGTATCATAACTTTTGACTGAGAGATCGAAACGAGGTCCATCTTGTGCCAAAATGACTGTAACAAAAAGTACTATGGGATAAACCAATTTACCATTTAACGGACTTCAAAAAATTGTAGAATCGCAAAAAAATGATGTTTCGATCTCTAAATTTTACTTTGGGTAATTTTATTTTCGAATTTTTTTCTGTATTTTGATGTTAACGAATAAAAATTGGTATCTCCGGACCCTCAAACGTTATTGTATAATATATCAGTGTGAAGATGATTAAAATGGGACAAAAATATTTTTTTTTTTAACGATAAAATTATCTATTTATAAATAATTTACTAATTGTAATAAGATCGATTTAACTTTCGATTATGGTAGAAACTTTATGGGTCTGATTGGCAATTGTGGGAGTATAGCGGTTATGAGGTATTTTTAGAGTACCGGTTACGAACGGTTATGAGGGTACGTTACTATTTCAAAAATAAACAATCGGTTCAAAATATCCCAAAATCGGTGAAAACACCATTACCAACATAAAATAAATTTGAGAATTTCGCCAACTCAGTTGGCGAACTTTTTCGTTGTTGTTTCAAACTATTTTTTCGTTTTTCCTAATTTATTTAAAAAAATTATAGATATAGCAAATTTTCTGCAAAAAATAAATCAAATAATAAATAAATAAATAAATAAACCAAATAAAACTAAACCCAAACCTACACAAGAAAACCCAAACAAAATAAAAACAAAAAAAACAAACCAAATAAACCGAATAAAACCCATAACAAACACAAAAACAAAAAACGAAGTCTGCTCGACGGCAGAAGTAATAAACCAGAAAATTTTTAAATTTTTTGATGTTCAATGCTGCATATTTTATTTTGGATGTTAAATTTTATTTTTGTTCTAATTTATTTTAAAAAATTATTTAAAAGCAACACAAAAAATAACACAAAAAAACCAAAACAAACCCAAAACAAAAAACCACAAAAAAAAACGATAGTCATATTTTCGCCGACTGAGTTGGCAAATTGTTGAATTCTTTTTTTCATATTTTTGTCATATGGGATGGCGAAAGCTTGTAATTTAAATTTTTCTAAATTACTTTCGTTTAAGGTAATTTATTTAAAATATTTTCTGTACAGCAACTTTTTTTTAGATTATCCACCGAGAGAATTATTCCTTTACGAAGTGATCAAGTGAACATATAATTCATGAACCCGTACTATATTCTAACTATATGATCAAAATATGCATATAAAAAAATATGCAATGCACATGCATATATACTAGTATTATAAAAGCCACAACAAATGTTATAATATTTTCAAAAAATTACACAACTTTTGTGGCAGCAAATACGACCGCAAAATTAATTATAGCAACAAAAATGTTGATACAAACATTAAAATTTAATAAAATTGTGTGTAAATAACAAAGTTTAGACATATTTTCAAAAGTGAACCAAAACGTTCATTCGTTGGAAGTTATCTTTGAAACGAAATAATCAATAAAAATGTTCATTGGTTGGGTATTTTTTTGACAAAAAATGTTAGAGTGAGACATATACCATCAGAGATTGCAGGATCGAGCAACGGGAGAAGCACGTTTAATTTTTCGTGGGAGAATTAATGTAAGTGCAAGCCGGATGCGGATGCAGGTACGGGTGCGATGCAGGGACGGGCATTCAGACTGGAAGTGTGGCATTCGGACCGAGTTTGTAGGCCTTCGAACCAAAAATATATAACACAATTACCTTGTTCCAAATATATATATGTCAAAATTTGTGATTAGCTTGTGAAGTAATAAAATTTAAAAGGAGAACTGAAAATTCAAATCTTCTTATATATTCATTTTTTCTAACTAACCAAAAATCCCAACATATTTTGTAGGGCGTTAAGGACATTTTTTTTTTACACAAGATACCCCCGTTACCTATGGACATTTTTAAACAAAATAAAAAAATGCAAGGAAAACACCTCATTTGTATGGCGTTTTTAAACGTTAGGGCATTTTTTTAACTCAAGATTACCTATGGACGTTTTTTAACAAAAAAAAAAATTGTAAGGAAAACTTCCACTGTAAGACATTTTGTGTTAAAAATATTCTTCCATAGGTCATTTTTTTTTATTTTGTTATTAGTGTAAATTAGTTATTTGTTAATGCTAGTAAAAGAGAAAGTAATTTTAAGTACAAAAAATGTCCTATCATAGGGCGTTACCATAAGACATTTTAGTTCTTGTTTTACAATTTTGTAAAACTTTATTCTTTCAGTTCAATTTTACAAAATTTTGATACTTTTCATAAAAAAAAAATTATTATAACAATATATGTTGGAACAAAGAGTAATTATTATTCGGTCATGTCAGAAAAACTGTTTTAATTATTCGCTCATTTACATTATTTACAAGAAACGAAACACTGGATTCATAATATCTACGATAACATTTACAGATAACCAAAAAACTGCAATTACAACAATACTTGTCTTAACAAATGTTGTATGCAAAATATATTGAATGATATTTTTATTTATAAGTAATCAAACAATACGAGAAATAATAAGAGGGCCATCTCCTCTTCCAAACAAATTTACCAATATAAATTTAGGAATTTAATAGAATTTGGAAAAAAGAAGTAGGTAGCATCTCCTCAGAGTCGAGAATTTATGACTTCCTGGAAGTGGTAAGTGAACCGGAAGTGTGACATTTATTAAGGTCCAAAGTGTGACGTTAAGAACTTTGGCTATGCAAGTAATGTACAGGTCCAAGTTGGGCAGCTAGAGATTATTCTCGTTCCATTGGTGTTGTACTCATTTGTAGTCCAACAATAATTAATGCATATATAATTATTTTCCCTTAAAATTAGTGTTAACTTACCGTTATAATATTATTTGTGATTCAACCAAATGTACTAGCATATAGATAGGATTATTTATACTAACTATTCCTAAATTTTGAACTTATTACAGGAGATATTCCTACTTTAAAACTAATTATACTAACCACCACTCTCTTTAGAAAAAAAATTAAAATAGGAATAGTTAGTATTATAATTTTTTTTATTTTTATCTTAAAGTAGGAATACCCCGTATAATAAACATAAAACATAGGGATGGTAAGTATAATTAGTTTAAAAATATGAGTACTTTGTACAATAAGTTTAAAACTTAGGAATAGTTTGTGTGAATAATCCCTATAGATATTAGATTTAGGACTAGTTTAACTGCCGCAAATGGGAATCAAATTAGTGGTAAGTGTAATAAGAGGTTCTTTGTTAGATCTAATATAAGGCTAGTTTGATTTTCTTTTGGGTAGAAAAAGAATAGTGACTATTTGATTCTGAAATAAATATCTTTAAATTTTATTTAATTCTGAAATATATGCTAAAAATTAAAATTTTAGGTTAATATGTCAATATTTGCAATTTCGAATCTTGTGACACAAATCGAATCTTGTGACACAAATCGAGACGAATAGTTGACCGAACGGTCAACATTTAGAAACCATATATTTGTGTACATTGACGTATAGATTTCAGCACCACGAAAGCATTGGAATTGACGATTTTTACAAAATATTATTTGGTTAAGACATATGGTCGTTTCAATTTCCATATCAAAATTTAATTTTCAGTAAAATCAACTAATCGCTATAACTATTTTTGAATATAACAAATAACTTTTTTCTTGAAATTAAACTATGTTAAAGTTAATCATGTCTAAATTTTGAAAAATCAAATCACGTTTTCTATCGAAATTGTAAAAACACCAAAATATGTTCATTTTACGGACATATGATAGTCTAAAAATTCTACAAAAATTAATACAGAAAATTAATTGTACCGATAATAATTTTATATTAATTAAATATAACGTTAGAAATTTTAAAAATTTTAAAATTTCGATACATATCGCCAACCCAGATGGCGAAATATTGGAGAACTTGATTTTCGCCAACTGGGTTGGCGAAAATCCGACAAGAATTCGATGTGTCATTTTTTTGGGCGGGAGGGGTGGATTTTCGCCAACCCAGTTGGCGAAAATGTGGTGGGTGAATTTTTTTTTTTTTGGTTTTTTTTTTTGGGTTTTTTGTTTAGGGTTTGATTTAGTTTGGGTTTTTTTTTTGTTGGTTTTTTTTTTTTGTTTTGTCGATTTATTTTCTGGGTATGTTCATAGTAACTCTGGTATGTTCATAGTAACGTTCATATTGTAACGTTCATATTTTTACAACAGCTCTTTTTTTCTCATATCTACAAATTTCTTCTGCTATTCATTTCTCACTCAACACACTTATACTTTCAAACAGAAGCTACTTCAGCTCAACCACTCCGTATTTAGAAGCTCATTCTTATGTGATGGATCAAAGTTTAACAATATTATGTTCGGTTGGAGATGTGCTTAATGGGTTAGTTTATGAAGGAGGTTTAACTAAATTTTTTTTAATTGATCGAAATGTTTCGTTTGATAGTTTACATAATCAAATTATTGAGCAATGTTCTATTGATTATGAATTTATATTGGTTCACGTTTATTTAACTAATTGTATAAAGTTAGTTAGTGAACAAGCATGGAAGTTTATTCTAGAAGTTAATGTACAAGCAACGTACATTAATAGTTATATAACTTCACCACCACCTAGAAATAATATTGTAAGTAGTATACGTGCTTCTAATCAAGTTAATACTGCTCCTAGTTCTTCTCATCAAGTTATTTTATTTACTGAACAAGAACATATAGTAGATGATGGTAATAACGACGATGAAAACAGTGATAATTTAATTGAAAATTTAGATGATGAATTTGATGGCAATGTTGATAGTGTTAGCATTTCAGGATTAATCATTGAAAGAAAATTTGATAATCGTTCTGAATTTAGATATTTTATTAGTGATATAACAATTACACATAATTTTACTTGTCATGCTACTTTAAACAATGCTAGTAGGATTATATATAAATGTAACGATTCAAGTTGTAATTGGAGAGTATACGCTAAAGCAAGTGGTAAAGGTGAAGATTTTGTTATTACTACGCTAGAAAACGTACATTCTTGTTTAGGGAGACTTACAACAGGTTCTCATCCATTAGCTACTATTGTATGGGTTAAAAATAAGATTATTGATAAAATTTGAGATAATCAGTCGTATAGTCCATCGCATGTTGTAAATGATATATATATAGAGAGAGAACACGGAATATATATTAAATATTGTAAAGCTAGGAAACTTGCTCTATCCAAAATAAATTGTAGTTATATTGATGCATATAATAGTCTTGAAGAGTATGATTTTAGAATTATTGAGACAAATCCAGGTAGCCAATATTTTATACAGACTACAGAAGATAATAGATTTTTAAAAAAAATTATTTGTGTTTAAGGCATGCATTGATGGATTTTTAAGGGGATGTTTACTTGTGATTAGTACTTATGCTACTTTTCTTTCTTCTAGATATCAAGGTATTTTATTTATTGCTTGTGCTCATGATCCAAATTATCAATTATATCCAATTGCTTATGCTGTTGCTGAGAGTAAAAATACTGATTCATGGACTTGGTTTTTAAACGGTTTGAGAACATCTTTTGAAAAATATTTTGATGCATGGAATATAATTTTTTTTATATCAGATAAACAAAAATGATTTATAAGGGCTGTGCATGATATCTTTCCAGAATCGTCTCATTTTTTTTTGTATTCAATATTTTAAACAAAGTTTGAAAAAATTCTTCAGATTTTCACATTTTTAACATAGTTTAGATTATCTTGCTAAATTCTATAATGAAACAGATGGGAACTATTCTTTGGAAAAAATTAAAGTTGAAAACATAGATGTTTACAACTGGCTCGTTGGAGTAAATGATGAAACTCGTATTTTTTCACACTGGATAACAGCTTATTCTCCTTGTCCTAGATTAGGTAATCATACGTCGAATCTTGTTGAATGTTTCAATAACTGGGTAAAAAATTTAGGTGATAAACCAATAACGACACTACTTGATGGAATTCGAGCCAAAATTATAACACTTCAGGACAAGAGCAGGCAAAAAGCTAAAAATCTTCAAACTGGTTATTGTCCGAAGATGTTACAAACTATGGCTCTTATCATAAAAAAAACACCGGCTATAAACGTTGAATATAGTTAGATATTTGTTTGAAATATTATATTATAAAATAAATAGAACATATGTTGTAGACTTAGATAAAAAATCTTGTTCATGTTTAAAGTGGTATCATACTTTGCTTCCAGGTGTACATGCATGTTATGCATGTAAGTCTAAAAATATTAGCATCGAAAGTTTTTATCTGTCACACCTCAGTCCCAAAATATGTAGGACTAGGAATACGTAACATGCCAGCTACGCATTCGACCAAACTCTGGTCCGATTCGAATACGTATAAGCTGTACTAGAATGGTCACTATCTATATAATCAAGTAACTATGAATATCTATACCTCAATCCACAACGATCAGAATATACAAGAATGAGCTACATGTGCTAAAGTCGGCCGCCAGTAACCCATAAGCTCGAATAGACTCGAGAAAGGAATATGAGTCTATAAAACTAGACTATATCAGCAGATGAATAAACAATACGAATAATAACCAATATTGCGGAAGAAATGATATAAGTACATGGCACCAATTCCTGCATGACAAAGCAATACACATCAGCACTCAAGACAGGCTCCACAATGGTCTATGCTGCAAAACTGGCAAGGGACCAGGTTCTCAGAGGGACGTAACAAGGTACAAGAAACAGCATGCCAGAATAAATATAGTATATAAAATGTATCAATAGGGCAAACTATGTAACCAGCTATGTGATATGCAAATGAGAGCATTAATCATACTTAGGCTGAAACTACTATAGGCTCTGTGTCGGAAAAACCCATAGCAGCATTTAGTATTGCGACTACCGTATATATGCCAAAGCAAGCAGTATCACGACTCCCGTATATATGCCAAAGCAAGTAGTATAATATATATCAATAATCAGCCTGTAGTATGGTGTGTCTCTCCCCACCCAATGTAATCACATGTCTCATGTCCACGACGTCTCATGTCCATAACACGCAAGATCAAGTCCTCTAACTAATGTAGCGAGTCATAATGATAGATATGCAAAAGTAAGATCTATGTCATGAATCCTGTAAACCTATACAGAATCACCATGAATATATCAAGAAAGATTCTATCTCATGAACAGTGTCAGGTGTCCTATGGTATAACGTACTTGATAATGCAAGCACGAAAATGTATAGGGTTGCGATATCAATCTCTAGGTGACGTTACACAACTCCGCGTACGACGTTGACACCCGAATCTTATTCGGACGTTAAGTAATATCACACGGTCCTAGGTTAAGCAGATACATCATATAAATAATTCAAGAGAATAATATAAAGCAGGTACTGAAAGATTGGCAAGGTACACTTGCTTGGGGTTTGGATTCCAACAGTTACTTCTGTAACAGCGGGATCTTCAAATACTCATCCGATTGCTGAAATAAACGTTACCATCATGCTCAGAAGATATCAAATAGCTAGAATTGTCTGTCCATAAGTCTAATTTGGACACAAGGGCAAAAGTGACAGTTTCTAGTCAAAGCGGGATCCACTTGTGGCCCGCTTCGCACCTAAAAACGTGTTAGAGACAAGGTTATCCAAATTTGTCAAACTTAGTATATACAAGTCTAGAATGATGATACGAACCAAATAGAATATCCAGAACTGGATTCCGATGAGCCGATCACAAAATCGCCCGTCAAGTGGAGCCGTGGGGCCCACGATACGGAATTTTGTCAATGTTCTCAGAATTGAACCAAACTTGGGTCACAGGACCAGCGTATTGCTACGAGTCTGATGGCGCAAGTTTCGTTTCGAAACGACGAGCATACACGAAGTTACAATGAGTTTCAGAACAGGACCGATACGGGACGTTGTCGACGGATACGCGTTGATTCCGGTGTGCACGCACATCCAAATCAACTTCCGCAAAATCTCACACGTCCGTATCGACGGCATGCACCTTTTGGTGAAGTTCGTACATGACCAAGTCACCTCATTTAGCGGGATGCACCCAGTTCCGGGAAAAATTGAGTTTTAAATAACCAAGTTTTTGGTCATTTTCACCTGCATATAAATCATAATCTACAACACCATAAATTAAACTAAAAACAGGATTTCAAACTTGGTCATATGGTCTAAATTACTGTTCAAGTGGATTTTAGAAATAGTTAATAGGTTTCACGCAAAACGGTCATGAACTTGCGAGTTCGGGACGATTTCTAAATTTTCAGAAATGGGGGTTAATTCCTGTTTTTGCGTCGCAGTTTGCGACCGACACAGGATGCGATACCCCAAACGAGTTGTACGATTTTCGAGAGGGTCACACGGTCTTCGCATAGGATTTGACAGAACGGAAAACGGGTCTATGCACAGGGAGTTACACGAGCATGAAGACAGGTACCTTGATGCTGTATGCTGTCGCGAAAGAATGCGGCACGGTGGGGCACGGCGGAGGCGGTTGCTGGGGGCCGCTGCGGTGGCGCTAGGGTCACTGGGGCTCGTCGTCGTCGCCGGAGGTCGTCGGGGGAGCTCGTCGGCGGAGGCTCGGGTGATGGCGGTGGATTGAAGTGGAGATGGCGGTGGCGGTGATGGGTTCGGGGGAGTTTAAATAGGAAAGGGGAGAGGGAGAGGCGGGGAGCGGGGAGGCCGGAGCGGGGGGGATCGTGGGGCGCGCCGGCGGAGGGGGCGGAAGCGGGGCGGTTCGTGGCCGCGGAGCGCGGGGAATCGGGAGATCGTGGGGGGTGAGGGGAATTGGGTTAACGGGTTCGGGTAGGGTCGGGTCGGGTTGGGTAGGGTAGGACCCGACCCATTAGGTTCAGGGTTGGGTTCGGTTTGGGTTGGTCCGGTCCGATTTAGTTGGGCCGGGTTCAGTCCGGTTTAGTTAAACCAAGGGTTTTTAGCTATTTAAAATGGTTTTTGAGTCCAATAAATTTCAGAAAAATTACACAACATCCAATAATTAATAATACACCAAAAAATATAATTTTTGTAATATTTTAATACTTAATTTAATCCAAAAAATATTAATCCATGAAGGACATTTTTAATAATTAATTAGTAATTATCGAAAAATCCAGAAAATTTATTTTAAAAAAATTTTAAAAAAAAGGGTGTTACAATCTACCCACCTTAAAAGAATTGCGTCCTCGCAATTAAGAAAAATAAAACATAACCGGTCAGAAAAGATGACGCGGTTGCACAACATGTGTGTAGCACGACACAATGGATTAAGAATCATGAACAAGAAGATCGAGAGAAATATTTGTTCAAGCAGAACATGTAGGGAAGAAAATAAGACATTTCCCTAGGCAATGAGAGATAAGTAAAAAAATCTGGATAGAGCAAGAAAATCTACAGCTTATGAAAATTTGGGTACCATATACTAATCTAGACTAACAAGTTCAGTCTAACATAACACTAGGCTTAGACTAGGGTAATGATCTTACAGGCACGTGCTAAAGCAATACTATGAATAGATAGCTATGAATAACTTAAATCTTACGCGTATTCGCTACTCCATGAGTTTGCGCGTGCTCCATTATCATCGATCACAAAAGATAGCGTCCTTGTGGTGGTTCCCTCTGTTGTTGCTGGGCTTGCTGGAAGAGTGCTGCTCATGCTCTGCGTGGCTCTTGGAATATATCAAGATGTCATCAATACGCAACCACGAACTTGTCCAGGTACTGATAAAAACTCCGTTCATCAAACTCTTGAACACAGCTGGTGCGTTGGTTAAACGGCATAACTAAGAACTCCTAGTGTTCATACTTGGTCCTGAAGACTATTTTCGGTATATCCTCTCTACGCACTCTAATCTGGTGATAACCGGATCAAAGATCTATCTTGAGAATACACTCGCACCACTCAACTAATCGAATAGGTCGTCAATGCATGGCAAGGGATACCGGTTCTTGATGGTTACAGGGTTCAGTGCCCTATAGTCAATACACAGGCGTACCGTCCAATCCTTCTTCGGCACGAATAGGGGTGTAATAGCTGGGTCATAAGATTTAATTTTGATACTAAAAGTCACAAGACAACTAAGGATTTAAGCACTATGGCCTGCTACGCAAGGTTCCATTTTCTTAAGGTCAGAATGCAATTCCTTGTATCACCATCATGAGCCACATCTGATCCCTAGTATCTAGCTATGTATTCCTAAAGTATTTCGGTGCATTAGAATCAAACCCTTTATCCTCTCTTCCAATACTTTCAAATTACTTGCTACCTTTATGCAAGGGTAAGGTTTTATTAGTTCTAGGCTCTGATACTATATTCAATTCTCATGCTAAAATCTACACTAACTCTAGCATATAGGAATAACCTATCTACTATCCTACTAAGGGTAACCATCTTCTCAAAAATTTATAACCAGCATATATTCTTCTGCCTTGACAAGGATCTGCTTCTGGAGGAAACACCGTGCACGAACATTCATCTCTCCGAAATAGGAAGAGATGATAAACAATAATAAGGATGTCGAGGGGATTAAAAGAGTACAATTTATGAATTTCAAGGGCGATAATCGAATGCTAAAAAAATTTCAAGTCAGTTGTGGATTGAGATGCTAACACTACTAACTTTGATTGCAGGCTCGCTCAGTACCGAAAAGTAACTGAAACGATTTAATCAGGACCTGCATGGGCCACCACAAAAATATGTCACGCCCCAGTCCCAAAATACGTAGGACTAGGAATACGTAACATGTCAGCTACGCATTCGACCAGACTCTGGTCTGATTCGAATACGTATAAGTTGTACTAGAATGGTCACTATCTATATAATCAAGTAACTATGAATATCTATACCTCAATCTACAACGATTAGAATATACAAGAATGAGCTAAATGTGCTAAAGTCGGCCGCCAGTAACCCATAAGCTCGAATAGACTCGAGAAAGGAATATGAGTCTATAAAACTAGGCTATATCAACAGATGAATAAACAATATGAATAATAACCAATATTTCGGAAGAAATGATATAAGTACCTGGCACCAATTCCTGCATGACAAAGCAACACACATCAGCACTCCAAACAGGCTCCACAACGGTCTATGCTGCAAAACTGGCAAGGGACCAGGTCCTCAGAGGGATGTAACAAGGTACAAGAAACAGCATGCCAGAATAAATGCAGTATATAAAATATATCAATAGGGCAAAATATGTAACCAGCTATGTGATATGCAAATGAGATCATTAATCATACTCAGGCTGAAACTACTATAGGCTCTGTGTCGGAGAAACCCATAGCAGCATTTAGTATTACGACTCCCGTATATATGCCAAAGCAAGCAGTATCACGACTCCCGTATATATGCCAAACAAGTAGTATAATATACATCAATAATCAGCCTGTAGTATGGTGTGTCTCTTCCCACCCAATGTAATCATACGTCTCATGTCCACGACGTCTCATGTCCATAACACGCAAGATCAAGAGCTCTAACTAATGCAGCGAGTCATAATGATAGATATGCAAAAGTAAGATCTATGTCACGAATCCTATAAACCTATACAGAATCACCATGAATATATCAGGAAAGATTCTGTCTCATGAACAGTGTCAGGTGTCCGATGGTATAACGTACTTGATAATGCAAGCACGAAAATGTATAGGGTTGCGATATCAATCTCTAGGTGACGTTACACAACTCCGCGTACGACGTTGACACCCGAATCTTATTCGAACGTTAAGTAATATCACACGGTCCTAGGTTAAGCAGATACATCATATAAATAAATCAAGAGAATAATATAAAGCAGGTACTGCAAGATTGGCAAGGTACACTTGCCTGGGGTTTGGATTCCAACAGTTGGTTCTGTAACAGCGGGATCTTCAAGTACTCATCCGATTGTTGAAATAAACGTTACCATCATGCTCAGAAGATATCAAATAGATAGAATTACCTGTCCATAAGTCTAATTTGGACACAGGGGCAAAAGTGACAGTTTCTGGTCAAAGCGGAGTCCACATGTGGCCCACTTTACACCGAAAAACGTATCAGAGACAAGGTTATCCAAATTTGTCAAACTTAGTATCTACAAGTCCATAACGACGATACAAACCCAATGGAATATCCAGAACTGGATTCCGATGAGCCGATCACAAAATCGCCCGTCAAGTGGAGACGTGGGGCCCACGATACAGGATTTTGTCAACGTTCTCAGAATCGAACCAAACTTGGGTCACAGGACCAACAGATTGCTACGAGTCTGATGGTGTAAGTTTCGTTTCAAAATGACGAGCACACACGAAGTTACAATGAGTTTCAGAACAGGACCGATACGGGGCATTGTCGACGGATACGCGTTGATTCCGGTGTGCACGCACATCCAAATTAACTTTCACAAAATTTTATACGTCTGTATCGACAACGCGCACCTTTTGGTAAAGTTCGTACACGACCAAGTCACCTCGTTTAGCGAGACTCACCCAGTTCCTGAAAATTTTGGGTTTTAAATAACCAAGTTTTTGGTCATTTTTACCCGCAAATAAATCACAATCTACAACACCATAAATTAAACTAAAAATAGGGTTTCAAACTTGATCATATGGTCTAAATTACTGTTCAAGTGGATTTTAGAAATAGTTAACAGGTTGCACGCAAAATGGTCGTGAACTTGCGAGTTCGGGACGATTTCTGAATTTTCAGAAATGGGGGTTAATTCCTGTTTTTGTGTCGTGGTTTGCGACCGACACAGGACGCGATACCCCAAACGAGTTGTACGGGTTTTGAGAGGGTCACGTGGTCTTCGCACAGGATTTGATAAAACGAAAAATGGGTCTATGCACAGGGAGTTACACGAGCGTGAAGACAGGTACCTTGATGTTGTATGCTGTCACGAAAGAACGCGGCACGGTGGGGCAGGGCGGAGGGGCATGGCGGCGGCGGTTGCTGGTGGCCGTTGCGGTGGCGCTGGGGTCGCTGGGTCTCGTCGCCGTCACCGGAGGTCAAGGCGGAGGTCATCGGGGGAGCTCGTCGGCGGAGGCTCGGGTGGTGGCGGTGGATTGAAGTGGAGATGGCGGTGGCGGTGATGAGTTCGGGGGGGTTTAAATAGGGAAGAGGGAGAGGCGGGGAGGCCGGAGCGGCGGGATCGTGGGGCGCGCCGGCGGAGGGGGCGGAAGCAGGGGCGGTTCGTGGCCGCGGAGCGCGGGGAATCGGGGGATCCTGGGGGGAGAGGGGAATTGGGTTAACGGGTTCGGGTAGGGTCGGGTTGGTAGGGTAGGACCCGACCCATTAGGTTCAGGGTTGGGTTCGGTTTAGGTTGGTCCGGTCCGATTTAGTTGGGCCGGGTTCAGTCCGGTTCAGTCCGATTTAGTTAAACCAAGGGTTTTTAGCTATTTAAAATAGTTTTTGAGTCCAATAAATTCCAAAAAATTACACAACATCCAATAATTAATAATACACCCAAAAATATAAATTTTGTAATATTTTAATACTTAATTTAATCCAAAAAATATTAATCCATGAAGGACATTTTTAATAATTAATTAGAAATTATCGAAAAATCCAAAATATTTATTTTAAAAAATTTTACAAAAACAGGGTGTTATATTATCCAGGTATTTTCTCTAAGCAAGCATTAAAAAGCATATATAAGCCGCACTTAGAGCCAATTCCAGTCCCTTACAACCTCTAAAATATATTGGTTAGAGGACACATTGGAGTACCAGATGTACGACGCAAGGCGGAAAGACCAAAGAAAAATTGGATCGAAGCGAATGATCAAGCTTCAAGAGATCTTCGATGTAGTTACTGCAATGGTTTAGGACACAATAGAAGGAGATGCACAAACCAACCAAGAGAATGTAGGCATTATCGTAGATTTTTAAATAGTTTCATTTTATGAAAATAATATGTAATTTTATTAAAATAGAAGAAAGTTACATTCAAATAAAGTTGATATTGATATAACAATTTCATCGACCTCTCTTGGATAATTTCTGATATTTTGGATAATCAATCTCTCTTAGATTGAGTCGGTCCCTCTTTTCTAGTGTATTCTCCGGGGCTGCATCATCACCACCTCCTTGACTGTCCTCCACTTGAGATGGCATCGGTGCTGATGGAGTTGTCAAGATATGTGTATAGCTAGTAACTCCGGGGGCGAATAGGCTATCCCACTGAGAATCTTCCTTGGGGGCCCACTAAGAATCTCCCTCGGGGGCCTACTGAGTAGTGCCCGCACCGGTCGTTGCCTGAGAAGTGCCCCAGTCAGGCCAATGAGAAGTGCCCGCACTAGCCCACTGAGAAGTGCCCGCACCAGACCACTGAGTAGTGCTCTCACCGGTCGTCGCCTGAGAAGTGCCCTAGTCAGGCCAATGAGTAGTGCACTCACCAGCCCACTAAGAAGTGCCCTTCACCAGCCCACTGAGTAGTGCTCTCACCGGTCGTGGCCTGAGAAGTGCCCTCACTAGCCCACTGAGGGACATCGTCATCTTGTAGTGGCAGACTATCATCCTGATACCAAACTGAGGTATACTTCCTAGGGGACGTGCTTGTCGTTGTGCAACAAGACCCGAAGGATAATCTCCTAGAATAAGTAAGGGAGGGTTCGAAGGAGTCGGTCCTCGTTGCATAGCAGCCAAAAATTTGCCAACCGTTGTGCGCAACGGGTCGTCCACTGGATGATTTTGATATGCGGTATTTAAATTTGGAAGCTGAAATATTAAATAGAATTCAATAGAGGACATAAATAAGTACTTCGGATAAAGCTATTTTCATATAAAAATAACGTACCATCCCTTCTATATAATCATAATAGCCACGGAGACTATAATCATCTATGGCTCGATGTTAGAATCGAAACTCTTAGAATTTGTAGGCTTTGTTGCTGATAAGAGGAGCTCCCCACCAAGATCTATATGCATCATCATCGTAGGCTGCACCATTACAAATTATGAGCATATATAATTTTTTATAATTTTTGAAGTAAATTTTGTTAAACTTTTGGAATAACTTACCATCATCAATAGAGGACATCATTTGAGACAAATGTCCCACCTTATGTGTCTTAAATCTAGAATTCCACCAAGGAATCAATCTGTATGCTCTAGTAGTTGTATTGCCTTTACCACGATTGAAATATGGTAGCTCATCAGGAATGTGTTGTATCATCCAGAACTGTCGCATAACACGATCAGCTGGATGATACATGATGTTATCGTGGAATATTATGAAAAATCTTATTAGACTCAATCGAATGTTGTTGTTTGTAACTCAAGAGGATTCTGCCCAAGCCGGTACAGTAAAAAAATTACCTATTTTATGTCAACAAAATTATAAGATAATAAACATATTGACTGTATAAAATACAAAATATATATATAAGAGACTATAAAAATTTTACCTCGTTAAACCTTAGTGAATCAAATTGGCCCCGATATACTGTGATATCCTTGTGAGCACATCGAGTTTGATCAGCTCCAGCCGTCATCCAGCATAAAGCTGATGGGAAGACACCATCTTCGGTATCAATACGGGAGATAGGCCTACCGATACTAAAGTGCTCGTAGGACCAAACCTAGAAAAAATATATCATGTAAGTGTACATATTTCTTTAGTAAATAAAATTATATAAAAAAATTTATACTTGTATTAATATCATACATCCATTCAAATTTTTTTGTCTTTTATACACTGAAGTAAAATGCACAAAATTTGACATGGAGTTGTACAGATATGCCAACACAGAAGCTCTCCATGCATGACGGGTAGGTTCTGTCAGATTTTTCAGAAAAGGTAAAAAACATAAATTTGTCCTGAATCCGGAGTTTGGAAACAAAATTCAGTTGATTAGACCTAGTAAGTAGGCCCTGGTGCAAGTAGTAACCTGAACATATAATAAAAAAGGATATCAGTTAAACTAAATAAAAATATATATTACATAAATAATAACATTAAATGTTATACTTACTCGTTTCGCATCCACTAAGATTTCTTTCTCACCAATGCGATCTAGGTGCATAAAGTTGTGACGGAGCCACGAAAGCATCACGAAACTTTTACCATATATGGTAGGCGGCTCTACGCCTAAATACTTCATAATCACAGTTTTGGCGCAAAATAATTCATCATTTTCAAATATTATAGGTTCACCCGTAATAGGTAATCCTAAGATATTTGCCACATCTACTAGTAAAATGGTCATTTATCCGAACGGTAACTGAAAGGTATTTCTTCCGGGCCACCACCGCTCAACTAAACAAAAGATCAAGTCTCTATCATGACGTAGAAAATGTATCTGATCAATATGATCAAAACAAAATACGTTCACCATACCATGTTGTTCTTCAGTCAACATCCAGACCCAACGTCATCGTCATAACGCCATGCGACATGCTCTCGTGCTCGAAACGTATCAGGATAATCGTATTGCTATATATGACATATATAAACGATGCTATTGTTAGACATGTAAAAAAATATAAATTATATTGACTAAAATAATTTAATTTTAATATACATGTCCAGAAAAATACTAGACTAGAAATGTGCGACTCACGTAGTTGGATAATCATATCTGTGGTAGGCCCTCCCGGAATACGTCCATCCTTTTGGGTACCCATCTGCAATATTTAATACTTAGTGTTAAAATATGTAATCAAATATTTAGTGTTAGCATGACTACTATCACGAGGATTACAATTATAATAGTTAAAATAGTAATTATAATTATATTATTACAATTATAATTAAAAATATTATAAACCTTTCTTGGTGTTCTCCTTCTCTTCTCTTCTCTGCTTACTTCATCCTTCTCTTCTCTGCTCTGCTTATTCTTCTTCTCTACTTCTTCTTCACTTCCTGCATCATTTCTTCGTCCCTCCCTCTCCTTATAATACAAACACACCAACTCCCACCAACCTTATTAAACCAACTAACTTATTAAACCAATTATCCACATTTAAACCCACATTTAAACCATTGACAAACCGAATACACAAATCAATACACCACAATCAACCACATTTAAACCCATTTAAACCGGGGAGCCAATATTTAAATCCAGAGACCATATTTTCGCCAACTCAGTTGGCGAAAATTCGTGTATTTTTGTCCAAAATTCGGATTTTCGCCAACCCAGTTGGCGAAAATCAAGTTCTCCAAAATTTTGCCATCTGGGTTGACGAAATATATCAGAATTTTAAATTTTTAAAAATTTCTATCGTTGTATTTAATTAATATAAAATTATTATCGGTACAATAAATTTTTTGAAATTAATAGTTCAAATTTAAGCCATTAAATAATTGATCTATAAAGCTTATCTCCATACGAATCCAAAAAAATAAACTGAAGGTGAAACGAAGTATGGAGCTAGGAGAGAGAACTCTTCATAGTTGTTGTAGGCTTGTAGTAGTTGGGGAAAAAAATGTGACTATTTTAAGAGTAAAATTTGAAAGATATTTCGGACAAGAAAAAAAAAAGTTCTTAATTGTTAGAAAATGTGTCAACTTTTATTATTTTCTGATGTTTTGGTGCAGATACCAACATAAACTAAAAACATTCTATTTCAAAGAGAAACTAAATAATTGTTAGCCAAAATGTCAAAAAAAGAAAAATAAAATAAAATAAAAAGCCAAATGTTTTGTTTCAAACGCGAACGGACAAATTAGTTCATTAGTCAACATTCTGATTGAAGAAAGAGAAATCACACTAGAATCTCCTTTTGTTTTCTTCTTTTTAATGTGGAAAATATAATTTAGGAGCTTTAGGAAATAAGAAATGTTTGCTTTTTAACAAGCAACGTTGAGCTGTGGTCTTCTTCATTGTTGTCGTACTTTTTGTTTCAATGTGCATAATTAATCTAATGCGCGCAGTTAATTTCAGTCGTACAGCACATCATCTACTTCTTTAGCAACTAAAAGTGAAAATTTATTCTTCGAATATATTAATTATGTCAAATAGAATTCTATAAGTAGTAGTCTTTATGATGAGAAACAACCTAAGCCATCCATATCAACTTTGAATAAAGCTTGAGTTTTAAAATCATAATGGAGAGTAGAGTATTTGTTTTAAAAGTTAGAGGCAATGGAAATAAATATTAGATCTTCATTATCAACCTTTAATTAATTATTAAAAATAAATAAATTTAGCATTTTTATTCAAAAATTAGCCATTCCTTATCCACCTCTTCTCTTTTTAGAAATTATAGTAGTGGACATTTTTAATAAATATTTGTCTTTTTTGTCAAAATAAAAATTAGTTTAGAGCTGATAACAGACATGTTATTTTAGTAAAAAATGGACCTCACAAAATTGGAGGTCTGGACCTATTAGTCTGCTACCTCCAGATGCCAACTCAAGATTACCATTTTGAATTAAAAAAAAAAACATTTACCACACATGTTAGTAAATTTTTGCATAATTATGAATCTCCACATTTCAAATCCAGTTGCAAATCCATGAATTTCCATATATTTGCCAACATAGAGGAAACATTTCATCAGGACGAGAAAAAAAAAATCATAATTGCCAAATAAGCTTTTATAATATCCAAGAATACTAAAATATGCATCTTAACAAAATATATTCATAATTATGAATCTCCACATTTCAAATCCAGTTGCAAATCCATGAATTTCCCGATATTTGCCAAGATAGAGGAAACATTTCATCAGGACAAGAAAAAAAAATCATAATTACCAAATAAACTTTTATAATATCCAAGAATATTAAAATATGCATCTTAACAAAATATATAAAAGAATTTTCAAAGTGAGATGCCAAAATTATTCTTAATTTATAATTTTTTTTATAAATTTTATATTTTAAAAACGTAATAAATTAAAAAAAGTTTTGGTAATCCTTTTTAAAAAACTTTAGACATTGTAAAAGCTTACTTAGCAATGGTAATCCTAGGGGTGAGCATCGGTTCGGTTCGGTTCAAAACCGAACCGAATAAGTAAAACCGAATTCGACCGAAAATCGAATAAGGAA
The DNA here is from genome assembly GCA_036927795.1 of Iris macrosiphon. NCBI lineage: Eukaryota > Viridiplantae > Streptophyta > Magnoliopsida > Asparagales > Iridaceae > Iris > Iris macrosiphon. The sequence continues at coordinate 41,416 of JAYESA010000550.1, read as the reverse complement.
AACCGAAACCGAACCGAATTAGACCATAACTGAACCGAACCGAACCGAAATAAATCGGTTCGGTTTTCGGTTTATTCGGTTTTTCGATTTTGGACCGGTTTTTCGATTTTTGACCGGTTTTTTGTATATTCGGTTTTTATTTTATTCGATTTTGGACCGGTTTTTTGTATATTCGGTTTTTATTTTATTCGGTTTATTAGTATATACCTATAGTATATACCTATATATATATATATATATATATATATATATATATATATATATATATTTTCTTATTCGGTTTTCGGTTTTGGACCGAAACCGAAACCCAAAACAGAAACCGAATAAGAAAATTTAGCATTTTCAAAACCGAAATCGAACCGAATTTTTTTTAAACCGAACCGAACTTTCGGTTCGGTTCAGTTTTCGGTCCAAAACCGAATAATGCTCACCCCTAGGTAATCCTCCCCAAAAAAATAGAAAACTATTTGATTTTAACGAGGCCAATTTCGTCATTTCCAACCAGCATGACTCACAATCTCTTCATGTCCATGAATCTTGATTGCCGACGGAGACCGAGACGCCACGACTCATCCGACTCGGATGACAGCGACCCACTAAAAATCCGCCACGTCATATACACGTTGCACTGTTCTCATCCACGTTCAAATCGTCACCAAGAAAAGAGACCAACATACATAATTCCACGTGTCCACCTGTCATTTATCAGGTCCTAATGTGAGGTGCGAAATATTTTTCCTTTCCTTAGGCGAAGATATTTTCTGGGAAGTCGGTTCGAAAATAGGCTAATTGTGTTTTTACTGCGCCGAATCAACAGGTGGGGTCCACTGGCCGTTGGCTCCGGCCATGGCCAGGGCCTCTGTTGCAACTATAAAAGGGGGTCTCCAATGGACTTCGGACCATCCACTCTTTCTTGTTGCTGCTCAAGTGAGAGATTGTGGTGAGTTTTCTTTCTCCTCTCAAATTTTTTTTTCAATTTTTTGCCTATATTTTTTATGCATTGGTTGATTTTTTTTTTTTTTGTGTTTTACTTGTTTCTCTATTTATGTCTAAGTGTAGAAAAAGATAGTCGGATCTGGAGAAGAAAAATGATATTGTCATGTTTTCTTCTTAATTCCACACTCTTGCAATTTTGTTGTTGATGTTTTAGCGCATTTTTGCATGTAGATTTCTTCATTTCTATTTTTTTTTTTTTTGAAGATTTGAAGTAGAATGTAAATTATTAAATGGTCATTTGATGATATATAAATTTACTTACAGAAAATTTGCTCTAACCAATTTTTTTTTTTTTTAATAAAATTAGATACAAGGAAAGAATTTGCAGATATTTAGTGCGAAGTAAAACTTGTTAAATTTCTGCCAGTGTCTTCCGGCGGAATGTTTCGTTCTGTGTAATTTATGCAAACATGTTTCGTTATAGCCTATTTAATTTTCTTTATTAGCTGTAGCATAATTTCTAATTTACTTATTGATTTTTTTTTTGTTCGTGTGAGTTTTTTTTAGCTAAATTGTTTTAGCGAAAAAAAGAATAATAACAGGTGGTTTTTTTGCTTACTATTATTAGTTTGTTTCTCTCTCTCTCTCTCTCTCTCTCTCTCTCTTTTTCAAATCTTTGTGGATCATAATAATTCCTTAGGTAGTTTCAATGGGTTTGATTTCTTTATTTTGCATTTTTCTTCTTCTTCTTGTTGCAGATTGGATTGTGACTGATTAAATCTTAAGAAAATGACTGTCGGCGCCGGGATCTCCGTCTCCAACGGAACTTTGGCCGTGCTCGGTGCCCCGATCTTGTCCGACGTCCATGACAACATAATCTTGACTCCGGCGAGCGGCGGCGGGATGATGAGCGGGGCCTTCGTCGGCGTGCGGTCCGCCAGCGGCGGGAGCCGCAACGTCTTTCCTGTCGGAAAGCTTCAGTAAGCGTTCATCGAACCTCTCACCTCTTGTTCCGTATTTAGTAGTATGCTGTTGCTTCTTTTGGTTGGTTTAGATGCATTGATCTTGTTATGTTTTACCACGGCAGAATTCTAAGTTTGGTATGTTACCATAACTTCTCGTTATTGTTTTGGAAATTATAAGTCTGATATGTTTACTCATACATCTAAATTTCAACTTGATACCCTCAGCTATTAAAGTTTTTCTTTTGATACACTAACTTTAATATTAGACAACTTAATACCTCAATTATAATTGTACAAATTAATACCATGGCGTTTGGTACGAGGAATACTATATAACGGAGAAGTTTATATTCCTGGAAATTAAATTCCAAATAATTAAATTTTCTGGAAAATTATATTCCTATGTTTGGTGACTATATAAATATTCCCCAAAATATAAAAAAGAATAAAAAAAAGCAAACAAAAAACAAAAAACAAAAAACAAAAAACAAAAAACAAAAAACAAAAAACAAAAAAAGCAAAATATCTAAAAAAAACACGAAAAAACGAAAAGAAAAAGACAGACAAAAAATCGGAAAAACGCAAAGAAAGACAAAAAAAAAACATTAAAACGAAAAAAAAAAGATGAAAAAGGGAAAAAACAAAAATATTGAAATAACGAAAAAACAAAAAACAATTTTGTTTTTCTTAAAATATGAAAAAAAAACAAGAAAAAGAAAAAAAAAAAGTATAGTAAAACCAACAAGAATAAAGTTTTGCCCGGAAAAAATAATATACCCACATATTCTTAAGGGATAGGATTCCCATGTTTTGTGGGTAAATTATTTATCCGGATATTCGTATTTTTCAAAAATATATTTTTGTAACTTAAATCAAACATGTTAATATGTTTCCTACCATAAATTTGTTCGAGAATAAAATTAAAAATTTCGTTTACCAAACGTCCCCTAATGGTGTTAATAGAAAATCCTAAATGACAAAAAAATCCTCATTTATGGTCATTTCAAATACCCCCAAGGGGGATGGGAGGATAATTTTGTTAAAAAAATATTATTTATTTTTGTTGAGACGAAAAAATTAACCCCTGACCAAAGTGTCGACTTGAAAATATTCAATAGTTGAGGGTAGTGGTTGGTATGATATTAAAGTTTAGGGTATCAAATTAAAAAACTTGAATAGTTGAGGGTATCAAGTTGAAATTAAGCCTTGTTGTTATTATTTTGGAAGGTATTCTTTATGGTGTAGAATTGTATGTGCTAGCCAACCAACTGTTTTGAGTCCTTTTCTAGCATGGAGTTAAATGTGATAATCTAGGCTAGATACTGTTTATTGTTTATTGGGACCCTTTGTTGCACGGACACGGATACGACATAGTCCACCTATTTTGTTGCGTTCTAGTGTATTTTGGAGTGTCCAGGTTGTGTCTGACACGAGATTGTCTACTTTTTTGGAGTGCCTGCGCGTCCTAATTGGGACTTAATACTTTTTTACTTTTTCTTCTTCTTCTATGATCAAATTCCTAACCATGTTTTTCGCTGCAGGGGTTTAAGATTCATGTGCACTTTCCGATTCAAGCTCTGGTGGATGACACAGAGGATGGGTTCCAATGGGAAGGACATCCCTTTCGAGACCCAGTTCCTCATTGTAGAAGGACGTGATGGGTCGCACTTTGGGGATGGGAATGAGAATGGGTCGGACCAGGCTGCAGTTTATACTGTGTTCTTACCAATTCTTGAGGGATCGTTTCGAGCTGTCCTTCAGGGGAATGAGAACGACGAGCTAGAGATTTGCTTTGAAAGTGGTAATTGATTTGTCGAGATCAGTTTCTATTCTCTATTTAAGTGCAAATTAACCGAAGTTTTATATGTCACTGATATCGCATACTAACTTTCCAGGTGACCCGGCAGTCGATAAATTTGATGGAACTCATTTAGTTTTTGTGGCTGGTGGATCAGATCCTTTCGATGTCATCACAAATGCAGTAAAGTATGCACTTGAAGCTATCATATTTTGTTTTTGTTTTTTTTAAGTTCCTTGTGTTTCCAGACTTAATATTTTGAAGTTACTTTTTTGATTGTTTTCTAATGTGTACAAGTTGAGATTTCCCCTTTTTGACAATAGTTTATCCTCCATTCCCTATATATGCCCTCTTTTGTTTTCTGTTCTCTTCTGTATTCAATGCGCATGTGAAGAATTTCTTTGTGAACACAATTTAGGCTTAAGACTGGAGATCTAGCATTATGGACTCGTAATATTTTTTTTTATCAGGAATTTGTGCTTGCAATTGCTTTGACTGCTTCAATTATGTTAAACTTATTATAGCTGATTTAGTTCTCAGCACCTTGATCCTTTGGCTCTATGGTCTAGGTTTGGGTCTAAAATGTCTTCATAGACCTCCCTTTATGGTTGAATTAAGCAGCTAGCATCATGAATACTAGAATAATAAGTTTTTGTTGTTTGGTTACTGACTAAATATTTAAGGCAAAATAATTATTTGACCCCATTGCATGTTGTAATAAAGTCTGTAGTACATTGGACACAATGCTTAACATTATTACATCATGGTATGCATTAAGGTATGTGATAGGTCTAATACCATTACCATATATTATTAAATAATGTGATTGACCTAATAAGTAATTCTAGCAGTGTGGCACAAAAGAAGGGCAAATTCTAAAGATGAGTCAATAACCATAGCTTGAACACTTGTTTTAGAAATATGGACAGCCTAAGAAAGTCTTAAAGGGTAGCTATTTTTCAATTGTTAGCTTGTCCAGAAGAGTCTATGGAGCGGAGTGGACCTTTTGTCCACGTTTGATTTGCAGAATCATGACATTGGGCAAGGAAAATCATTCATTTCATGTGTTTGGATGCCAAAGGAAAATGATTCCCCAAAAAAAAGGACAATTGGGATTGGGAGGAAAGAGGTCCCCCCGCACCCCACCCCACACCCAAGTATTCACTTTCCCACCCTAAGGATTCATTTTTCCTCCCAATTTTCTTGCCCTTTCCAAACACCGAAAAGGAAAATTGATGGAAATTGTAATTTCCCAAAAGAAAGGAAAGAACAAAGAATTGATTTCATGTCCTTTCCGCACACCAAACGAGGCTAGGCTTTGGTTCTAAGGGGGGAGATGGCTTGTCCCCGGGATGAGAGGTGGAATAGAAAGGCAGTAATTATGGGGAAACGTAAATATATCTTTTAATTTTTTTTTTAGGGAGAAAGGGGTGGTGGCAAGAGATGGAAGTGACTTTTAACTTTGTTAATGAATGGAGCAATTTAAACTTGATAATTTCTTATTCTAGGCTTCTGCTCCTCTTTAGAAGAAATTCGATAATCCAAAATTCCAATTTTTAGGCCATGTTATACCACATAAGCAGCTACAGTTGTAACTTCTGGTGTGGATACCTGGCCAGCCAAAAGGGTTGGGCTGAAGAGAGGTCATTCTGCCTCTTCTGGCTTTTACGCAACCAAACACGCCCTAAAGTTGCATGCAGTGCAGGATTTGTTTCATTTGGTTTCGACTAAATTCTAGCCTATAGATTAGTATGGTTATAAATGGACTTATGATGTTCGTTATCCAACACTACAGTTTTTGATAGTAAATTATGAGCATTCTTGTTTTATTAAAATTCACTAAGGGATCAAATTGAAGACATCTTCTGATATATCTAACCTTATGTTCTCAATTTCTTTGAGTAGTAGCTGTAATCAGTACTTAGTTTTCTTCTCTACAGATATGTCTTCAATGTGCTGTCGTTAATGTTCCTGTTCTACTATGAATTTTTACAGGAGTGTTGAGAGGCACTTACAGACATTTTCCCATCGGGAGAAGAAAAAGGTACTTTCCGTTGCAAGTATATGAACTGATTCATTGAGGTTCTCTCTTTTCCTATTTTCAAGTGTAATAGTAATTTATGGAAGTTGATCCCAAATCCTTTCATGTCCCTTTGGGTAGATGCCAGATATGTTGAACTGGTTTGGCTGGTGCACATGGGATGCATTCTACACTAATGTTACTGCTGAGGGAGTTAAGCAAGGGCTAGAAAGGTGCTAATTAATTCTCTGCCTTACAGTCACTTTTATTTGGTAAACAATATATTTATATAATTGATGATTTGTTTTTCCAGCTTAGAGGAAGGTGGAATCCCGCCAAAGTTTGTCATAATTGATGACGGGTGGCAGTCCGTTAGTATGGATACCACTGGAATTGCCTGTGAAGCTGATGATTCCGCAAAGTGAGCATTTTATTTGTTAATATAAATAAACAAATCATCATTTATCTAATTCTTTTCTTCTTGATTCTTTTTATTTATTGAAACCATCCTTTTGTCCTTGTCTCCAGCTTTGCAAACCGACTAACACATATCAAGGAAAACCATAAGTTTCATAAGAATGGTCGAGAAGGTCATCAAGAGGAAGATCCATCCATGGGTCTTGCCCACATCGTTACAGAGATGAAAGAAAAGCATGACATAAAGTAAAAAAAGCCGAAATTCTGATAGCCTCATACTAAGCTTTTGATGATAAATCATAATTATCTCATTTCTCTTCTCCTTGCTTTCAGATATGTCTATGTTTGGCATGCCATAACTGGCTACTGGGGTGGAGTAAGGCCGGGTGTGACTGGAATGGAGCACTATGAAACCAAAATGACATACCCAGTTTCATCTCCAGGTGTCCAGTCCAATGAACACTGTGATTGTTTGACCAGCATAACAACAAATGGCCTCGGCCTTGTGAATCCGGAGAAAGTTTTCAACTTCTATGATGAACTCCATTCCTACCTTGCATCTGCCGGTATTGATGGAGTTAAAGTAGATGTTCAGAACATCCTGGAGACCCTAGGGTCTGGCCATGGTGGAAGGGTAAAGCTTGCTAGGAAATACCACCAGGCTTTGGAGGCTTCAATTGCTAGGAACTTTCCAGACAATGGGATCATCTCTTGCATGAGCCACAATACTGATGGTTTGTACAGGTACAAAACCATTAAATTATTAAACACTTGCTTGCATTTGGATTAGGGAGCTGAAACTGGATCATAGTCTATATTGTTCTAGTTCCATCTCTGATTTGGGATTTGCAGTATTGATTTTTGATACATCCGATTTCAGTTCTAATAGACCTCCCATGGTTTCAGAATAGTAAGCTTCAGAGGAGGGTTGGAATTAGTTGTATATCTGTACCAATGTGATCAAAAGGACTCCAGATACTTTTTCCCCCTTCTTGAAACTCCATATGCTCTTACCTTGAAAAGCTAATATTTCTTATTAAGCCAGTGCAATCATCAATCAATCTTATAGACACTTGTGTCATTCAACAGTTGGCCAGGTCCTGTTCTCAAGGATAGGTTAAGATACCTACAACTTACTAGGTTGTCCCAAAATCGTAGTATAGAAGATCACTACATTAAGGTCTAACTGTACACAAAATTAGAAACTGGTCACTTGCTTCCGTCCTTGGTTCATGGTTTAGTTACTGTTTTCATTTCCAGCTCAAGTTGACCATTTAAATGCAATATGAGGCTATAGAGTATCAAGGTATAGATTTCAATAACCTGCACCTGATGTTCTCTTTATTCTTTGTCTATAGTGCAAAAAGAACTGCAGTCATAAGGGCATCTGATGATTTCTGGCCTAGAGATCCTGCTTCACATACAATTCACATCGCCTCAGTTGCGTACAACACTGTGTTCCTTGGAGAATTTATGCAACCAGATTGGGATATGTTCCACGTAAGTTCAAGGCACAAAAGTTCATATAATTACACTTTCACACCTCTATGCTCTCTCTCAAAACAAGAAAATAAAAAACCACCATGCTGAATTACTAGAGCTATTCTACATTTAATTGAATAAAAATTTCTTTGTACTATGTTCAAACAGAGCCTTCACCCTATGGCCGAATACCATGGAGCTGCTCGGGCTGTTGGAGGGTGTGCTATATATGTTAGGTAAGCACATACACAACCTAATTATGATAACTATGAAGGTAAAGTTTGAAATTCTATTTTTCTCATGCCGGTTATCTACTCTAAGCAGTGATAAACCCGGCTATCATGACTTCGATTTGCTAAAGAAGCTTGTTCTTCCTGATGGTTCGATTTTGAGAGCCAAACTTCCTGGAAGGCCAACAAGGGACTGCTTGTTTTCAGATCCTGCCCGAGATGGAAAGACTCTCCTGAAAGTATGGAATTTGAACGATTATAGTGGAGTCATTGGGGTATTTAATTGCCAAGGAGCTGCTTGGTGCCGAGTTGGAAAGAAGAACTTGATTCATGACCAACAACCTGCCATGATCACTGGTTCCGTAAGAGCCAAGGATGTGGATTCCCTTCACAGTGTTGCTGGGGATGGATGGAAAGGCAATGTCATCATATATTCCCATTTAGGAGGTATGGCATAATAATTTGTACTTTTTTGGTTTTTAGGTCAGATTTAAGGTCATGTTTAGTTAGAGTTTCTAAAACAATGTGCTTCAAGATACGAAAATACACCAAAAATGCATATGCACTAACTTAGCAATTACCCAGAAGTCAAGATAGGTTTCTTTAGAACTAAATAATGCTATTAATCTCTCCAAAGTGTCCCTCCAAACTATTTCTTCTTATGTGGCAGCTGACATGGCAAATTTTACAATTAAAATTAACATTAAAATTAAAATCAACATTAACATTAAAATTAAAATTAAAATTAACATTAACATTAACATTAAAAATTAGATGATTAATTTTTTGGGTTAAAATTTACCATGTTAAATGTCACATAATACTATTTAACATGCCACGTGAGCTGCCAGAAGGAGAAATAGTTTGGAGGGACACTTTGGAGGGATTAATAACATTACTCTTAGAACTATTAGTTACAAATGCACAAGAATTAATTACAACACATTGATAGTTTAGTTAAGTAGCCTTAACTGCTTGATGGACCACAATTTGAAGCGAGATTCCTTGTGTATGAAGTGCTTTTTCTTAAAAATCATGACATGTATGATACAGGCGAGGTAATATATCTCCCGAAGGACACGGCATTTCCCGTGACACTGAAGTCCCGTGAGTATGAAATCTTCACGGTGGTCCCTGTTATAGAGCTACGGAATGGTGCCTCTTTTGCTCCCATTGGGCTGATCAGGATGTTCAACTCTGGTGGAGCTGTTAAGCAAGTGAGATGCGAAAGGGAGGAGGAGGGCGCAACTGTTATTGCCAAGGTTAGAGGAAGTGGTACATTTGGAGCCTATTCGTCAGTTAGACCCAAACGAATTATAGTTGGTGGGAAGGATGCAGAGTTCGGATACGACTATAGTTGTGGGTTGGTTACCCTGGCTTTGGGCATTCCACAAGATCAGTTATACCTATGGGACATAAGTATCGAGTTGTGAGTTGTTAAGAGTAGTTTGTCTGCAGTTTAGATTGTCGTCAAATGTTTTACTTACCGGATCAACACTAATTGTGAGAGCCTTCTAGTAATATGTAACGCGTTCGACCGACCATTTCCTCTATTATGTAACAGAGGAACATTGATCGTCTTATAATAAAAAGTGTGGTTCTTTGTAATGAGTATTGAAGGATTGGAGCTGGACTATTTTCTTTTGAAGTATGAGAAGTCTGGCATGAATAAAGAAAGATTGTTCCTCCCATTGTCCTGTTGACCATCTTGCTTCATTTTCATTGCCAACTACAATTTTTGGTTTGAAGAGCAAAGAGGTTAATAAATCTCCAGTTTCTTAGGGGAGGGGGATTTTCGATATGGTTTCATATGGGACTATATTTGATCTCAAATAGAAGGAACAAACTGAAGCACGCACGTATAATCGGCTTTTCGGAGCCAGGAGTTGGTCTATGAGATCCGATATTGGACTAGGCTCATATATCTTAAAAGGTGATTCTCAAGTCTAAATTAATTCTAATTATCTACACCTCATGATCCCACTTTCTATTCGATGTGAGATTAAACTATGTTGTCACCATTTTTTGAACGTTCAACAAAAAATGAGATAAAATTCAACATTTATATGTACAAAATCTTTGTGCTCCATATTGCCTTTTGTTTGTATTGATCACTTGGGCAGCACCCAGCGGCTGCTGCTGAAACACAAGTTGCATGTGACATCAATAACTGTAAGTGGCGTTGTGCTCGCACTCTAAATCTGATTGGTATATATTGCGAACATACTTCGATCGCAAAGAAGAGGCTCATGAGCAATACTTTCACATCCGAGCAAATTGGCAGATTTTTTAAGCTAATTACTCGACTGAAATCAGATGTGAATTAGCTTGGGAAGAGGGTTCCTTGACTTGAATGGCTCTATCTCTGCCAATTAGCTTTCACATCCTTGACTTGAATGGTGGATTCCGTAGGTATATTTATTATTATGTTGGATCCAAATAGTTTCTTTCGTAAAAGAAAATTTTAATTCTATCTTATGATTCAAATAAATCTTATCAATAAATGGTAAAAGATAGATTTCATTTTATCTTAGGATTAAAATAAATATTTTTATTAAATGGTAAAAAATAGATTTAATATTAATATTAGTACTAAATTAACATTAACATTAAAATTAATATTAGTTTTAATTTTAACATTAGTATTAATATTAATATTAACATCAACATTAATGTTAGAATTAACATTAAAATTAAAATTAATATTAATATTAACATTTATGTTAATGTTAAAATCATCATTATAATTAATATTAACATTAACATTAAAATTAATACAAAATTAACATTAATATTAACATTAATTCTAATTCTAATTTTAATTAAATTAAAATTAATGCTACTGTTAATGTTAATATTAATTTTAATATTAATGTTAATTGAATATTAATATTAAATCTATTTTTTACAATTTATTTCAAAAGATTCATTTGAATTCTAAAATAAAATATAAAAAAATTTGAATCCTAAGATAGAATTAAATCTTTCTTTCTTTTACTATTTATTGAAAAAAATTATTTGAATCTACCATTTATTGAAATAAATAATTTGAATCCAACGTAATAGTAAATATACCTACGGAATCTACCGTTAACGAAAATATACTATAAAGTAAACTTACAAACCTATTAGAACGAAACACACACACATATATATATATATATATATATATACACACACGATCTTGTATCCGTAGATCTTAACCCAACGATTGTGATTACTCTTTTATTTAGAATTTGCATACCCAAAGTTTTCCATACATTAGCCGTTCTTTCTCTCTCCTTCCCTCTTTAGAGATTCTGATTCTGATTCCGAATCCTAACCCCCCTCTCTCTCTCTCTCTCTCTATATATATATATATATATATATATATATATATATATATATATATATATATATATATATATCAACTCCACCGTTCCTTCACTCTCTCATTATCACCAACATCAACAGAACAATGACGATGACACTCTCTTTCACAGCCATAAGATCACTGTTAGCGATGGCTCAGAGTCTCATTGAAGAGGAAAACCCCTCTTCTGCACTCCAATGAGAACATTTTTTATTGTTTAGTCGTTTGTGAAGCAATTTTTTTATGGTTGTAATGAAGGTGTTTGGTGTAATGTTCAAGAGAGAGAACAATTTTTGATGTTTATTTATTACTTAAGCAATTTTTTCGTTGTAGTGAACATACTTGGATTAATGTTCAAAAGAGAAAGAACAGTTTTTATTGATCTGTGATCATCGCCAAAAGTGTGTTGGAGTGGATGGAGTTCCCAACCTATGTGGAGAACACCCTCGAGTGTGACATGCGCCGTCTGTGGTCAAAGAAGCTCGGGGAGGCGACGAGAGCCATTCGAGAGGTCAAAGAAACTCGGGAGGAAGGAGGAGCAGAAGGGAGCCAAAAACGGGCTTTGGTCCCCTTTTTGAAAATGAATGATGGCAGATTCGCTGTGACAGAAGGAGTTGCATTTGCTGTTATGTTCATGAATGGTTCAGAATATTCCAATAATTCCTATCTTTGGACCGTTCCGAAATTTTGTGAAGAATGCGGGGTAGAATTTGTCGATAGGAATGGAGCGTCGATTTCATTCTTTGTTATATTTTAGGAAAGAAGAAGGTCATGTATAGGGTGAAGTTGGTTCGATGGCTCGTTTTTGATAAAGCAAACTATTTTTCTTCCTTCAGGCTTCTTTTGTCCGAAGGTCTGTTGTACAGGGGGGGAGACAGAGTTCGGGCCGAACTCGGTCTGAATTCGGTGTGGTGTTCCAAAACCTCAAAACCGAAGTCGGTCCGAGTTCGGTCGGCGGGATGAACGAAATTTCAGAGATAATTTTTACACCGTTGGATCGTATCCTACGGTCCAGGATTAGCTGCGGGATTATGGGGGTATATATTAGGTTTTCCTAACCCAAATTTCTAATCATCAATCATCTAACAATAACATATCATCTCAAGAAAGAGGAGAAAATGAGACAAGAGTGTCATTGCAATCTTGGGAAGTAGAAAGAAGGATTTAAGGCCGTTTCGGAGGAGGAGATCAACGTTGGATAATTTCTCATTGTCTTCTATCTTCGTGGTGTGATCTATTTTCTATTCCTAAGTGTTGTAGTGATCTGTGTTGGATCGGTAAGAAGTTTGTAAGGAGTCAGTGTATTTCTTATTCCATTAGTGGAGGCTTTTCAGGGTTGGACTCCGATCGTCCCGTGATTTTTTTCGCAAGGATTTTTCACGTCAAAAATCTATTTGTCTGCGATTTGTATTTGGCATTTTTGGTTTGTGTGTTTTGCTCAGTTCTCTCGCAGGTACTCTCTGTCTTGGGGAACGATTTTCGCGCTTTCATTCCCAACAAAGTGGTATCAGAGTCGGGTTCTGAAATTTTCAGAAGGGTGTCAGGAGTTGACAGGTAAACCAGGGAAGAGAGATGGACGCGAAGCTGGTGTGCATGGTAAACCTGAATGGAACCAACTATAATTACTGGAGGAGCAAGATGAAGGATCTGCTATTTGTCAAGAAGCTGCATCTGCCGGTATTTGCTTCCGAGAGGCCCAGTGACAAATCCGAAGAGGACTAAAATTTCGAGCATATACAGGTGTGTGGGTACATCAGGCAGTTCGTTGACGAGAACGTGTACAACCACGTTGCCAGTATTGACCACGCGAGGACACTGTGGGATAAGTTGGAATCTTTGTATGCGAAGAAGACCGGGGTAAATAAATTGTTCCTGATCCGGATGATGATGGGTCTGTGGTACAAAGATGGGATGTCTATTACGGATCACTTGAGTGAGTTCAGGGCGTGGTTGACCAGCTATCCTCGATGGGAATCAAGTTCGACGACGAGGTTCAGGGACTATGACTGTTGTGTACATTGCCAGACTCGTGGGAGACCGTACGAGTGTCTATGATCGCTTCTGCTTCGGAAGGCGTGGTTAGTCTGAAGTTTGCCAAGAGCGGGGTACTGAATGAAGAGATGCGGAGACGTTCTCAAGGCACTTCATCCATATTCCACTCAAAGGCGCTTGTTTCAAAGAGCCGCGAAAGGGGTAAAAGCAAGGGTCCAGGTGGTGGCAGAGACAAAAGCAGGAGAAGATCCAAGGGTCGGTACGAGGACTCGAAGTGTTACCATTGTGGCAAGAAGGGCCACATCAAGTAAAACTGTTTCGCTTGGAAGAGAGAGAAGAAGGGCGACAAGGGAAAGCAAAGTGAGAACACTATAGCGGCGGCCTCGACACATGGAGGTGACGTGATCATTGTAGGTGATGAGGTATTTATGAACCTCGCCCACGATGACAACTCTTGGCTGGTGGGCTCAGGTGCTTCAGCACACGTATCTCACAACATGGCACTATTTGCTACCTACACAACAGGTGACTGTGGAGTGTTGAAGATGGGCAATGGAGATATGTCAAAGGCGGTTGCCATTGGAGATGTGCATTTGAGGACAAAGACGGGTGCAGTTCTTGTTCTCAAAGTATGTCCGTCATGTCCCTGATATCCGTTTTAACCTGGTGTCAGTTGGAAGGTTGGATGACGAGGGTTTCTTCAGTCTCTTGGGGAACAGTCAGTGGAAGCTTTCCAGATGTTCGATGGTGATTGCCAGAGGAAGCAAGAGTTTCGAACTCTACTATATGGAAGGGAGCGCACAGGGGGCACATGAGGTTAACGCAGCTACTGATGCGTCTACTGAGTTATGGCACAGGCGGCTCAGCCATATCAGCGAGAAGGGGATGAACTACTTGGTGAACAGGAAGGTGATTCTAGGGCTAAAGTCTACAAAGTTGGAGAAGTGCACGCACAGTTTGGCGAGAAAGCAAAATATTGTGTCTTTCCAAAGTCACCCAAGTTCAAGGAAGTCGGCGTTGCTCGAGTTGATTCACTCGGATGTCTGTGGTCCTATGAAGGTAAAATCCATTGGTGGTGCTTCCTATTTTGTAATATTTATTGATGACTGTTCCAGAAAGTTTTGGGTCTATACCATAAAGACCAAGGATCATGTCTGCCCACTTTCAAGGAGTTTCAGGCCTCTGTTGAAAGAAAGACGGGCAAGAAGCTGCTTTGTATTCGGTCGGACAATGGCGGCGAGTATATCAGTCCCTTTGATGCTTATTGCTGAGAGCAAGGGATACGACACCAGAAGACTCCACCAAAGATGCCGCAGCTCAACGGTGTAGCGGAGCGGATGAACTGGACGCTGATAGAGAGGGTGCGGTGTTTGCTGTCAGAAGCAAACATGCCGGACAACTATTGGGGTGAGGCACTTTACACAGGTGCTTATGTTATTAATTTATCTTCTAGTGCTCCTTTACAAGGTGATGTGCCTGACAAAGTATGGTACGACAAAGAGCCGTCATACAATCACCTGTGAGTGTTTGGTTGTAAGGCCTTCGTGCATGTACCGAAGGACGAGAGATCCAAACTTGAGCCAAAGACGAGGCGGTGCGTCTTTGTCGGCTACGGTCGAGATGAGTTTGGCTATAGACTCTACGATCCAGTGGAAAAAAAGCTCTACAGAAGCAGGGACGTGGTATTCGTCGAGGATCAGACCATGACCAACACTCAGGATTTCGAGATGCCTTCTGAGGCTGAGGAATTGCCTGAGTTAAAGTCATTTTGCTTCGAGCAATTTTTAGAGGACATCGCAGAGGATCGAGTTATGGGAGAGCCAGTACATGGAGTTGCTCCCAACCTTCATCATCAACCTGCTGATGGTGGTCAGGGTGAGCCTCACGAGGATGAGTATGCCGAGTAGGTATCACGTCCCGATCTCCCGCAGGCTAATCGATCGTCCCCGCTAAGCGAGAATCACCGCGTCAGCGCTCCCGCGGGACGATCGCTTGACCCATCTGGGCGTGATGCCGCACGAGCGTGAACCGCGCCCGTGCAAGGCCGTGGTTCATTGGCTGGCGGTAAGAGGACTAAGCCACAAAGTCGCACAGATTGTTCGAGTGCAGCGAAATTATAAACGCATAGACGATTGGTAACAAGTTCACTGAGTCGACATTAGCGGAAGCATTGAACAACACAAGTTGAAGTAAAACAAACTCTTTATTGATATAAACAAGTGTTAAAGCGGCGTATAGCCAAGATTACAAGTCGCTCAAGCCTCTCTCTCTGAAATAGTAAAAGCATGCCAAGTGGCTACATTTATGGAATGATGTACAGGCGATGTTCCAATATTATGTCTTGTATATGTGCTTCAGTTCTGGACGCAGCGCTCCAAGGCTCCAGAGTGAACTACACGCCTTAGCACGCACGAAGGAGGCATCCGCATCGAACGAGGTTCTCCCGCACCCTGCAAACAACCTGGTGGATTATCAGTACACGAATGCACTAGTGGGGAGGCTACTCGCCCTCTCGACAAATCCAAACATATAATATAGGTTTCATGCACCAACTATTATGTTGTCTTTCTAGTTGCCTTAGGATCAGTTTCATGGAAAATATTGAATAGCCTAACTCGTGTGGCAGTGCACCGTGCGATATAAGAGAAAACACGGCGAGACTTACCAACTTACCGATTTTGTCCTTCCATGTCCAAGGCAAACCAAGTTAATTCAAGAACAAGCATTCATTATAATGAATCAAAGGGCAATAGCATATACAAACACGAGTGTTTCATGTATGATTCCATATCGAATACACGAGTATACAGGTTATGCAAAAGTGTTTGCTTCAGACACTCAATTGCTCTATTACTCACAAGTGTCTCATATTCATATCGTTTAGCTGATTCAGATTATTTGATGCGATGCAATGACTCGCACGCGGATAGCCGCTAAGCGAGGATGACGTATCTATATGACAAAAGTCGCTAGCATAGCCATAAAGGACGGGTTACAGTCTCGAGACTAAAAATGATATACAACGCAGGTGGCGAGCCCCGTTATATAACATTTCGTCCGTGACAAACGACTATACAAAAAATTTTGCCCGGATCGGTCCCAGTGCCCCGGCGACCGTCTGCGGAAACCAAAACCATTGTGCACAAGTTGTCCGCGACATGCAAGTCTTGGGTTATTCCAAATTCATAGCAATAATTCTTAATTCTTTTCTGAACGAGTATTGCTCCACGAGCTGTTGATTCATTGTTTTACTTAATACGGTTCTCGTTTAGCGTTCAACTTGACTTGATGCGATCTAAGGCAATACGAGCATGAGACAATCATATATCATGATCTGTCTTTGCATTGTCTCCATGAGCCATTAGATTGAGTACAAGACGAGTATCATTTTTTCTCTAAGGCATTGTTATCTTGTTTAACAGTCCATTGATGCAGTCCCCTAGTTCGGGAAATGCCTTGGCGACCTAACGGTCCCGTATAATTTCAATGTTTATATGCTTGGCTCCGAACGACTATTAGATAGTCTTTCGGTGGTTTGGATGAAAACAATGCAAGATAGCATTCACTTGATATTGGCATGCATTTATATGACAAGCATTGAATCGAGGCAATATTTAAGCAGGCAAACATGCATTCATAAGGAAAACTTAAGCATTCACGTTCGCTCGGGCCCGAAGGTAAGCCGAGGAGTAAAATCGTAAAGGGACTTAACGAGCAACATAGCCTAGGGTCGTGTAGTGTAAACAAGTAAACAGTGTACTAAGAAGAGCATATACATATCGTTCTATCGAGGCATAGCAGGGTCCAGTTGCACAAGGCAAAGGTAGCATGCGAGGGTCTGAATATAAGCAATATTTTATTTCCATGTTCTAACATAAGCAATACAAGTTGGGATTATTCCCTTAGTTAGGTGCGTTGTATTCTTATTAGCATGCAGGGGGTGATTCACCTAGCAACTAGCATGTATCGTTCCATATTTTAAGTGTGTTGGCTATGAAAGACAAGTTCACCGTAGCCACCCACCTTAGCGATGATTCGTCTCGGTTGAGCGATACTCCGAGCAAGCCTCTGAAAGCCTAAGCCAAACTCCTGTAGGGACAAGTCTGGATATCCTTTGCCTCAAACGAGTATTCTCGCTTGAGCAAAGCGGGTCGGGACATTGCACTTTTGCCGTTTGAATCAGCAGTCCGCTTGAGCGGAACGGGGTGTTACATCATACACCACTCAGAAAAAGTCTCGTCCTCGAGACTTACTAAGGTCAGGCCGTACTATCGCATTATAGAATCTATCCCAAGCGTAGCAATCGGTACCACTAAATCCATTTGAACACAATCTCCTACTCGATCCTTACGTCGTGTCGCGTGTATGTTGAGTCGGTCTCATTAGCGCCTTAGCGCTGGACAGGTTTCTTAACACGGAGTACGTTTCAATCGATCTAAAGCTGAGACAAACTTATACAAGTCGTTATACTTTTTCAGGTGGATATTCACTTGCACTAGCATAAGAGATCGACATACCGCGAGTCTGGATCGTGCACATATTCGAAGCATCCTTCAAACATATGCATGTCAACCAACTTGGCGATAGCGAAGTCTTAGCACTCGAGTTTCACATATCTTTGAGTCTTGGATCGTGCACACGTTCAAGACGTCCCTCAAACATATGCATTCAACCAAACTTAGAGATAGTAAAATCGAACAAGCTACTTGCAAAAATCTCAAGGGTTCCGTTTTATAATTCACAAGGATACTTCCAATAGGGTCAATCCAATTCCATATCATTTCCATTCCAACCAAGTATTTGCACAATCGTTAAGCACGAACTATTCGATTTACCGACTAGCGTTTATCCGTTCGGATCAAACTTAGCACACGTTATCGTTCCCAAGTCTAACCCTAAGTCTTGATGCCCCAGTTGTATAGCTTGTTCAAGCAATATGGTAAAGTCGGTAACACAGGTTCATTCACTCGGCACAGGGTCGTCTACCTAATTTCTAGGTCAGCTCACAAAGTCATAGGTACAGGTTCAAGCACACGACACATCGTGCAAATTCATCGCACGATGATCGCCCCATTTCCTAAGGTCAAACTATTGTTCATTTGCACGGGGTATTCTACCCAAGCTCGTTTCACTCAGATTTCTAAACATCGAGCACAGATTTTCCTACTCTCAATAACACGTTCGTTTGTACGGGGTTCAAGTTCGTTAAGTCAAATCCCTGGTATATTCAGGATGCAGGACAAGCCTAGTGATTTGTATAGTCTATCTCTCCAAACATATTTTTGATAGAATCCCTATCCATTCCAAGTCTAGTCCACCAAGCCAAGATTCGGATTTAATCATTTATTTATAACTTCAAGTCGTTCAACCTGATTTACGTATCCATTCACGAAACCATCAAGCGCAATTTTTTTTTCAGGTTCTAGGCTAACTTATCCATCAAAACATTTTCGATCACTTGCATTCCAAGTTCGTCTTATCGTGTCGAACCAAAAGTCAAGACGGTCCATAAGTTGTCACGCTCTGGTCTCCCGCAAGTTCGATCACCCTCGTTGGACATGAGATCATCACGCCAACGCTCCCGCTGGATAATCGTCCTAATCCGGACGTGACGCATGTGCGGACATAGAGTTACACTCGCACAAGACAAGAACGTTTGAATGTTGTGGTTTTCTTCGGCACGATCAAGACATCTTATTTTTCACTTTTACTCCTTCCAAGTTATACATCCATCGAGTTAAGTCCGTTCATGCAGTGATTATTATTCGTCTAGTAAAATCATCCAACTTCTATGTTATCGTTCGGTAATTTCCATAGTCTACTTCCTGCATTCCTCAAACAACTAAGTTTCAAATATTCAAGCCCAAGTCTATTCCATTTTGATACGTTCCATTCATCGAGTTCGTTTTGGAATAATTACCGAACATGTTCCTGTGAGTTCGATCATCCCCGCCGTACATGAAATTATCACGCCAGCGCTCCCGCAGGATAACCGTTCTCGTTGGGACTGATTTCGAGAGTTATTGTCACGCCCCAGTCCCAAAATACCGAGGGACTAGACACGTGGCAATGGCCAACAACACACACCGATGGACAAACCCAATTTAATGGATCCATCAGGGCGTACTTAAGCTGTAATACAACAATAAGGGTCTAGATATACTAATCTCATCCACAGAAATGAATACAACAATATCAGAATCATAGAGCAAGATCATATCTCGATAAAATATAAACTCGGAAAATAACCCGATAATGAGTCTGATACATCTGTCAAGATACAAGAATAAAGATAAACACCGCAAATACTGAGTAGGGAAACAATATATACTCAGAAGATACCCTCAGGGATCACTCGTCTACTGGGTTTGGTGCTGCTCCAGTGTCTGCTCCTGCTCCTGCTAATGCTCATATCCTGTATACCTCGGGATAGATCTCGTCTGCTACTCCTGGGGACATAATCCGGATCCAGGTCCTCAGGGGACATAGCAAGGTACAAAATAACTCAAGCCAACATAAATGCAGTGAAATAGTAAATAAAATAAACAGGGTAAATATGTAACCATCTATGTGATATGCAATTTGAGAGTTTTAGTCATACTCGGGCTGAGACTACTACAGGATCAGTGTCGGAGAAACCATAGCAGTATTTTCTCGAAGGGCCAGTACGGTACCAAAGCTCTGTGTCAGAGTCTCAGGCACTTCCATTAAGTTATTATATATATATATAATCAGCCTTATGTATGGTAAATATCTTCCCACCCAATGTAATCTCACGTCTCATGTACATGACACGCAGGATCATAACTAATGCAACAAGTCAGGATAAAATCTAAGCATGTAAACTGTGTATGTCATAAACATGTATCCTATACAGAATCACCATGAATATCTCAGGAAGATTCCGTCTCATGAATAGTGTCAAGTGTCCTGGGTATATCGTACTTGATAAGACAAGTACGAGAATATAAAGTGTCACGAACGTCCATCTCTAGATGACAATACCCAACTCTGCGTACAGTGTTGGCACCCGACTATTAATCGGACGCTAAGTAAGTCACACGGCCCTAGGTCAAGCATGTTCAACAATATATAAATAAGGCAAGAAAACATGTAACAAGAACTGCAATGTTGGCAAGGTATACTTGCCTGGGGTCCTGCTGCTGGTATAAATCAGAGTCCAAGTCACAGTCCAAATAGCCTATGTATTACAATTTACCATGTCAAAAGATAATTTATTTTAACTTATTTAATTCTGGAATAATTACTCTAAAATCATATTTTAATCTTATTATTCTGATTTTTAGGTTAATTCCTAAATTTTGTCCAAAGGAACTGAATTTTATCAACTCGAGACTCATGGCACGCAAATCGAGGCAATATGTTGACCAAAAAGTCAACCGACACAAACTCAACTTTCATGCATGATTTCCTGTAGATTTCATCATCAAAAACATGCTGGAATTTACGGCTCGTCCGAATTCAAATTCGTTTGAGAATTATGGCACATACAAGTTTCGTATCGTGCACCGATGGTTAAATTCTAACCTAGAAGTTCTACAGAATTAACAGTATGAAAATACATCGAATTAAATTCTGGGAAAAACATATGTCCATTATCTCGATATTAGCTTTCCGAAACTTTAGACGGTTCATGATTCTGATTCCTGGTTCTCCCGGAATCACGAAAACATTGAAACACGTCTATTTTCGGACATACTGTGCTCTACGAATTTTCCAGAATTTAATACTCATAATTTCGTAAAACAAATTATATAATCAGAAATCTAACCTCAATATCGTTCTAACGCAAGAAATTAGGCCTCGTTTGGAGTCCGGAGCTATGCGCAATGGCTTCTGGAAGATGAAGGAACCCTAGATGGCAATTCTCCAATATCTCTCTCTCTAAAAATAATGGGATAATTAGGGTTATAATAATATATACATATATAGGGATGTTGAACGGCTGAATGGAAGTTGATAGGGTGACACGTGTCATGATTTGATTGGATGGTTTTGGTTATATTATTTGTTTTTTTGATTTGCCTTTATCAAAACATTATTTAAGTCATTTTAAATCTAAATAACTCAAAATAAACATTAAAAATAATCATAAAAATCTGGAAAAATTACAGAAAATATATCTTGAACCTAAAAACCCTAGAAAATATTTGGGATAATTATATATTCATAGATTTCCTACTATAATTAGGAGAAGCTCTAAAAATTAGTTTTACCATAAAACTCAAAATAAATACTAACATTATTCCAAAAATTCTGAAATAATTCCAGAAAATATATAATAATATTATAAACCTTAGAAAATAACGTGGGTCCATTCTATATTCCTGGGCTTGCACAATAAATTCTACAAGTCCTAAAAATTAGTTATTAGCCTAAATAACTCCCAATAAATACTAAAATACTCAGAAAATATCCAAAAACTTCTAGAAAATATATTTTATTATTTGGAACCTAAAATAAAAGTTTGGAATATTTTTAATTATATTTGAATCTAAAATAAATTCTTGAAAATCCTAGAAAATTACAAAAAATTGTGAAAAATCCAAATTAAAAATTTCTGAAAAATCAGTGGGGTTACAATCTACCCAACTTATAAAAATTTCGTCTTCGAAATTAAAATAGGGTATGGTTCTCTTTATCAAATCTCACTTGATTACAGTCTAAAGAATTCTTCTCAAGTGAACATTGCGGTCTCTACCCAACTTAGAATTTATCCATCTATCATCTAAGGCTATACATCTAAGAAAGCTATGCCCCAAATTATTGAATCATGTTATTGAATCCTCAAGTCTTTAACACCAAACATATCACCTATGGTATTCCCTTAATCATTTATAAAAGGGTCATCAAACAATGCGACCGGCCTGTGGGGTATATCTAGTACCGTCTATATATCAAACTTATACCAAGCACGAGGTTTCGTCTTTCCGAAATAAGGAAAGACGGAGATCAATAATAAAGAGTTCAAGTGTGAGGTAATATAATAGAAGTATCGGGGTCAAGGCGTTTAAAGAATTCAAATAGGAATTGTCAAGCAGTTGTGGATTAAAATCCTATTGGTAAATTCCTATTCGCATGTTCATATTGGAACAGTTATGTGCCCGATACAATATGCTCTGATATATCTCGAGGTAGGTATACTAGTCAACTATATATCTCAATCCACGTAAATTAGTTGTACGAAGGGCGAATCAAGCGCACTAAGGTTAGCTAGACCTTAATATACTGATTCTGAAATGTATTAGTGTACATGTCCACTAATACATATGTCATGAACAAGCTCGATAAAGAATAAGCTTGCAAAACTAGGCTATAGAATAGCAGCATAAGTCAAGTACAGCAATTTAAGTACGCTAGATGATGATTGTAAACACCCTGATTTTTCAGAATAATTTAAAAAACATTTTTCCCAATTTTTTGTAATTTTTCTGGAATTAAAACTAAGGTATTTTGTGATTAAAGGATTTTTAAATGATAATAATTAATATTCAAATATTATGGAAATAATATTTTATGGTGTAAAATGGAAAACCGGACATAGGGTAATTTTCTGTGAATTTATTGGACTCCAGAAACATTTTAAAAGCCCTAGAAACTAAGTTGCAATTATTGAATTTATGTGTGGCCATGACCAAATGGAGAGCTCACCATAATGTTGACCGTAGTCAACTTTTCCCTCCCCCTTCTTTGTATGAAGAAACCTAGTTTTCATATTAATCTTGGCCCTCTATTTTGAATGGCAACATCTCCACCCTCCATCCAATACACACTCTCCTATAAAACCATCACCATCACCCTCACAACCCCCAAGGCCGGCCCTAATCCCAACACATAGAGAACCCCACCCCCTCTCTCTCTCCTCCCTCCTCCCAAAGAAAAACCACAGCCATATTTTTCCATACTCCTCCTCTTCCTGTTACATAGCCTTCACATTTTCTTCTCCTTCTACCTTCCCTCATCTCCTTCCTTGGAGAGTTACTGCCCAGGCCGGCCACCCACTGAATCCCCGACGGCTCTTCTCCGGCAGCCCGTTTTTCCCAACACCTCCAGCCATCCCCGTTCTTCCACAGTCCGGTGAGCCGAGCACCACCGTGCGTGTCCACCGACCGGCGCAGCAGAACCGACTCCGGCAACCTACTGCTTCCCTTATCCAACCGCAAAAGCACTCTCGTCCGTCATGGCGCTGCAATCTCTCTCAACCACCGTTTCCGCTCGCTCATTCCTTCCTCCAACAGCAAAAACAACAGCTCCCTCCTATTTCGTCAGGACTAGCGGCAACGGATACGCTCGCCCTCTCTCGAGCGCGTTCTCGTCGCGCTCCGCCGCGAGCTACGCAATACTAGAGGCCTCCTTTTCCTCTGCTTCGCTCCCATTGAACTCTTTCGAGAAGAGGAGCGCATGAGGAGTGTTCCGGTGCGCGACCATCTAGGAGATCGAAGCGGAGAAGCTGTCTATCGACAAGGACGCCAAAGAGAGGATGGAGAAGACCATAGAGTCGGTCCGGACGAACTTTGGCGCCTTGAGGGCCGGAAGGGCCAGCCCCTCAATGCTCGACCTAGTCGAGGCTGAGTACTATGGAACTCCAGTCAGCTTGAAGAGCATTGCTCAGATCAACACTCTAGATGCAGAGTTCTATCCTTGTGCAGCCATATGATAAGTCAAGTTTGAAAGTTATCGAGAAGGCCATAGTCAGTTCTAATCTTGGTTTAACTCTGAACAATGTTGGAGAAGTTATACGCTTGACTGTTCCTCAACTGACTTCTGAGAGAAGGAAGGAGTTAACAAAAGTAGTTGCCAAACAAGTTGAGGAGGGAAAGGTTGCTATTAGAAATATAAGGAGAGATTCTTGAGGTGGGGAGTTCAACTGATGGAGAAGGGGATACTGATGCTTGACATGAGTCCGGGTGGCGTTGTTTCAGAATTTCTGATTCGAAGGATTCGGTTGGGCCTTCAAAGAAGGAGCTAAGGGACACTATGAAGCAGGTTCTTCAAGATAACTACCCTGAGTTTGTGGAAAGAAATATCTTCATCAATGTTCCCTTTTGGTACTATGCATTTTAGGCTCTTCTCTCCATTTATGACCCAAAGAACAAAGAGCAAGTTTGTCATTTCTAATGTCAGTGAGACTCTTCTCAAGTATATTCCTGCTGAGTCTATTCCTATTCAGTATGGTCAGGTGGTTAGAGCAATGGATGAAGACCTGCTACCTTTTCCCATTATTGATATATGGGATTGGGAAATGTATACCGAGACTGCCAAGAAAGGGCACAAGGTTGCAAAGCAATCTGAGAAGGACCTCCTTGAAGCAGTGGATGCGAGGCCTTGGAGAAGTCTTTCAAAGAGAGGAGTGCAGCATTATGGTTACGAGTTTCTATATGAAAGCAGGAATGTTGATACAAGGAAGTTCTTGGGTGAACTTCCATCAGCGTTTCTCCCGTACTTGAGAAGATCTGTTCATTTCTTAGCCTTATTGACAAGAAGAGCAGATTGATGGATCAATTGACGGTACTCCGGGGCCTGAGGACTTGGACGTGGTACCAGATCCCCGTCATCACCAGCCGGACGCAGTTTTGCAGCATAGGTGATCACGGAGCATTTGGAGTTGCTGTAGGAGTTACATGTCTTGCGAGCATGGTACCAGCTTTTGGAGGAGCACCTACCGGATCCACCGATACAGGGACAGTCGTTGGTTTTCGGACATCAGGCAAGTGTACCTTGCCAAACTCTGCAGCTTAGTTATCTATTTTCCTTGCTTTATATATATTGTTGTGCATGCTCAACCTAGGGCCGTGTGACGTACTGAGCGTCCGATTATCAGTCGGGTGCCGACACTGTACGCAGTGTTGGGTACGGTCATCTAGAGATGGACATTCGTGACACTTTATTCTCGTACTTGTCTTATCGAGTACCATATGACCCAGGACACTTGACACTACACATGAGACAGGATTTTCCCGAGATATTCGTGGTGATTCTGTATAGGATACAGGACATGGACATTATATTCTTAGATACTTTATGACTTGTTGCATTTAGCTATGATCGCGCTTGACATGGGCATGAGACGTTATGGTCATGATACGCGTGGTTACATTGGGTGGGGAGAGACACACAGGCTACAGGCTGTATTTATATATATATCTTCTATTATTGAGAGGTCGTAGACTCTCGTAGCAGAGCTAGACCCACTACCGGTTATTACCGCTACCGGCTCCCCGACACAGAGCTGGTAGTGGCTCAGCCTGAGACTAGTGATGCTCTCACTTGCATTTACACTTAGATGGTTACATATTTACCCCATTGTTTCATTTAGTTATTTATTTGCTGCACTGTTTATTTATTTATTGGCATGAGCTTTCTTGTACCTTGCTATGTCCCCTGAGGACCTGGATCCGGATTTTGTCCCCAGATTTTACAGACGAGGTTTATCCCGAGATATACGGGACCGGAGCAGGAGCTGATCCAGGAGCTGTACCACCATCCGAGGACGAGGTCTTAGCTGAAGACTTCTCTTGAGCATCCATGTTCATGCTCAGCTTTTATTATTTATTTCAGTCATTTACTTTCTGGTCTGTTGAACCATTGTACTAGATATTTATCGGGTTGTTCCCCGAAGTACTTTGTGAGACTTGCTGATGATTTACATTCTTTATTTATTCTGTGGATCATATTTTATATCTTGTGTGGATGAGATTAGTTGTGCCATGATTGTCGTAGACTTGTTTTACAGCTTAAGTATGCCCTGATGGATCCTCTATTATTGAGTTGGTCCATCGGTGCGTACTGCTGGCCATTGACACGCGTCCAGTCCCTCGGTATTTTGGGACTGGGGCGTGACAATGATGAAAGGAGGTACAAATTATTTCAAGTTCACAAAACAAAAACAAACCAGCAACCATAATAATAACAGACTTTACAATCTCTACAGTTATCATACAACCTCCTTGTCTAAGTCGCTAGTCGACCAAATAGGGGCAAGGACCTCTAAATTCTATTGTCTGAATAACCACTATCTTCTTATAGAAGTCTAAAGTTGTGTCATCATAGTTTACTTCATCAATGGGTCAATAGGGCCAGGTGGTACTATGTTGTGAGGCATACTACCCAACTTATAACAATAAACTAATACTGAAATCGTCTTAAGGATACCGTAGAAACTCTGGTTAAGGTCTACGAGAAGGGGTCTTGGTACCTATTAGGGTATCCTCCTATATTACATAGGTCATGGTCGTCTTAAGCCTTAGTCTTAGTGCTAATAGAACAAGTGTCGATAGTGAGGATAGAAGAGTTACTGGCCGTCAAGGGTAAGGGTTCTAACTCGTATCGAGGTGGGGGTACTAATTACGCGACTTAAAGCTAAGGGGTAATCATAAGGTCATAATCTACAACTTAACTTAAACTGTCAAGTTCTAATTACCAATCACATAGTTAAAAATTTAGAGTAACAACCAAAATAAACAATAAGAGGCGCACAGGAATCAAGGCAGGATGCAAGTCAAAAATTAATTCGAATCTGATGTAGATGTCAAGAACGATTCAAGCAAGTGGATGAGATCCTAAAACTTATCATATTCTTATTGCAGGCTTGCTCAGTCCCTAAGTTAAAACCGAAGCAATTTAGTCGTAGACCTGCATGGGCCACCACAAAAACCATGTCACGCCCCAGTCCCAAAATACCGAGGGACTAGACACGTGGCAATGGCCAGCAGCACACACCGATGGACAAACCCAATTTAATGGATCCATCAGGGCGTACTTAAGCTGTAATACAACAATAAGGGTCTAGATATACTAATCTCATCCACAGAAATGAATACAACAATATCAGAATCATAGAGCAAGATCATATCTCGATAAAATATAAACTCGGAAAATAACCCGATAATGAGTCTGATACATCTGTCAAGATACAAGAATAAAGATAACCACCACAAATACTGAGTAGGGAAACAGTATATACTCAGAAGATACCCTCAGGGATCACTCGTCTACTGGGTCTGGTGCTGCTCCAGTGTCTGCTCCTGCTCCTACTAATGCTCATGTCCTGTATACCTCGGGATAGATCTTGTCTGCTACTCCTGGGGACATAATCCGGATCCAGGTCCTCAGGGGACATAGCAAGGTACAAAATAACTCAAGCCAACATAAATGCAGTGAAATAGTAAATGAAATAAACAGGGTAAATATGTAACCATCTATGTGATATGCAATTTGAGAGTTTTAGTCATACTCGGGCTGAGACTACTACAGGATCAGTGTCGGAGAAACCATAGCAGTATTTTCTCGAAGGGCCAGTACGGTACCAAAGTTCTGTGTCAGAGTCTCAGGCACTTCCATTAAGTTATTATATATATATAATCAGCCTTATGTATGGTAAATCTCTCCGCACCCAATGTAATCTCACGTCTCATGTCCATGACACGCAGGATCATAACTAATGCAACAAGTCAGGATAAAATCTAAGCATGTAAACTGTGTATGTCATAAACCTGTATCCTATACAGAATCACCATGAATATCTCAGGAAGATTCCGTCTCATGAATAGTGTCAAGTGTCCTGGGTATATCGTACTTGATAAGACAAGTACGAGAATATAAAGTGTCATGAACGTCCATCTCTAGATGACAATACCCAACTCTGCGTACAGTGTTGGCACCCGACTATTAATCGGACGCTAAGTAAGTCACACGGTCCTAGGTCAAGCATGTTCAACAATATATAAATAAGGCAAGAAAACATGTAACAAGAACTGCAATGTTGGCAAGGTACACTTGCCTGGGGTCCTGCTGCTGGTATGAATCAGAGTCCAAGTCACAGTCCAAATAGCCTATGTATTACAATTTACCATGTCAAAAGATAATTTATTTTAACTTATTTAATTCTGGAATAATTACTCTAAAATCCTATTTTAATCTTATTATTCTGATTTTTAGGTTAATTCCTAAATTTTGTCCAAAGGAACTGAATTTTATCAACTCGAGACTCATGGCACACAAATCGAGGCGATCTGTTGACCAAAAAGTCAACCGACACAAACTCAACTTTCATGCATGATTTCCTGTAGATTTCATCATCAAAAACATGCTGGAATTTACGGCTCGTCCGAATTCAAATTCGTTTGAGAATTATGGCACATACAAGTTTCGTATCGTGCACCGATAGTTAAATTCTAACCTAGAAGTTCTACAGAATTAACAGTATTAAAATACATCGAATTAAATTCTGGGAAAAACATATGTCCATGATCTCGATATTATCTTTCCGAAACTTTAAACGGTTCATGATTCTGATTCCTGGTTCTCCCGGAATCACGAAAACATTGAAACACGTCTATTTTCGGACATGCTGTGCTCTACTAATTTTCCAGAATTTAATACTCAGAATTTCGTAAAACAAATTATATAATCAGAAATCTAACCTCAATATCGTTCTAACGCAAGAAATTAGGTCTCGTTTGGAGTCCGGAGCTATGCGCAATGGATTCTGGAAGATGAAGGAACCCTAGATGGCAATTCTCCAAAATCTCTCTCTCTAAAAATAATGGGATAATTAGGGTTATAATAATATATATATATAGGGATGTTGAGCGGTTGAATGGAAGTTGATAGGGTGACACATGTCATGATTTGATTGGATGGTTTTGATTATATTATTTGTTTTTTTGATTTGCCTTTATCAAAACATTATTTAAGTCGTTTTAAATCTAAATAACTCAAAATAAACATTAAAAATAATCATAAAAATCTGGAAAAATTACAGAAAATATATCTTGAACCTAAAAACCCTAGAAAATATTTGGGATAATTATATATTCATAGATTTCCTACTATAATTAGTAGAAGCTCTAAAACTTAGTTTTACCATAAAACTCAAAATAAATACTAACATTATTCCAAAAATTCTGAAATAATTCCAAAAAATATATAATAATATTATAAACCTTAGAAAATAACATGGGTCTATTCTATATTCCTGGGCTTACACAATAAATTCTACAAGTCCTAAAAATTAGTTATTAGCCTAAATAACTCCCAATAAATACTAAAATACTCAGAAAATATCCAAAAACTTCTAGAAAATATATTTTATTATTTGGAACCTAAAATAAAAGTTTGGAATATTTTTAATTATATTTGAATCTAAAATAAATTCTTGAAAATCCTAGAAAATTACAGAAAATTGTGAAAAATCCAAATTAAAAATTTCTGAAAAATCAGGGGGGTTACAGTTATCATTTCGAACTAGATTTTAAGACCGTTCTTCCAAACTCCAAGCAAAATCCATTATCGTTCATCTCTTTCATCGAAACACAATATTCATTTTGGGCTTAATTTCTTATTCAAGCGATATTGTATTCAAGTTCAGTTCGTTTGTTTCAATCCGAAATTGCACGCACAAATTTCCAAATTTCCAACTAGTTTTCTTAACCAAGATATCGATTTCCATTTCTGTGAATCCCAATTCGATATAAGTCTTATCATTTATTCAAGACATTCTCAATCCGTTCAATCTGATATCGCACGAGACCTATGAATCCGTTAGGACATTTCTAATTGATCCATACACCACTCGAAATTGAGTCATCCAATCAAATCCATATTCGATAGTCATCTAAGCAACTATATTTGATTTGTATCTTCCGATACGAAATATCGTTCGAGCTATTTCTCAAAATCCAAACACGATTCTCCTTATTTGCCTAAGCGATAAGTCCGAGAATGTTCTATCGGTTGGCATTCTAAGTCTGACTTGCCTTATTCCTGAACGATATTCATTCTCGTTGCAACTTAGCTTGCACCAAAGGGTCTTGGCGCACGATACTCTACACAACTTAGCCAAAAGGCTGTGTGCAAAGCTAACCGTTCGGACAATATTCGATTTTGCACTAACCAGTTGGGCAAACATGTATAGTCAATTCGGGTTTGCACATAAGTCGTAATTCTAGCACGAGTCTAATCCCAAAGGGTCTAGCACAGGTTGGCTCAAAGGCCTTATCATTTCAATTCGTACAAGCAATCACATCATTCAAATGCACATTTTTGAAAGTATTTAGACTCATTGTTGGAACATTCCGTTTGGGACATTGAGAGAGAGTGCACATATAACCCACGAACGAGCTTTCAAAACTGAGAAAATCGAAACAAAGTCCAAAGGGGTATAGCCAAGCTCTCATACCAATCTGTCATGTCCCAATCTCCCGCAGGCTAATCGGCCTTCCCCGCTAGGCGAGAATTACCGCGCCAGCGCTCCCGCGGGACGATCGCTTGACCCATCTGGGCGTGATGCCGCATGAGCGTGAACCGCGCTCGTGCAAGGCCGTGGTTCATTGGCTGGCGGTAAGAGGACTAAGCCACAGAGTCGCACAGATTGTTCGAGTGCAGCGGAATTATAAACGCATAGGCGATTGGTAACAAGTTCACTGAGTCGACATTAGCGAAAGTATTGAACAACACAAGTTTAAGTAAAACAAAATCTTTATTGATATAAACAAGTGTTACAAGTAGCGTATAGCCGAGATTACAAGTCGCTCAAGCCTCTCTCTCTGAAACAATAAAAGCGTGCTAAGTGGCTACATTTGTGGAATGATGTACATGCGATGTTCCAATATTATGTCTTGTATATGTGGTTCAGTTCCGGACGCAGCGCTCCAAGGCTCCAGAGTGAACTCCATGCCTTAGCACGCACGAAGGAGGCATCCGCACCGAACGAGGTTCTCCCGCACCCTGCAAACAACCTGGTGGATTATCAGTACACGAATGCACTGGTGGGAAGGCTACTCGCCCGCTCGACAAATCCAAAGACGTAATATAGGTTTCGTGCACCAACTATTATGTTGTCTTTCTAGTTGCCTTAGGATCAGTTTCATGGCATATATTGAATAGCCTAACTCGTGTGGCAGTGCGTCGTACGATATAAGAGGAAACACGGCGAGACTTACCAACTTACCGATTTTGTCCTTCCCTGTCCAAGGCAAACCAAGTTAATTCAAGAACAAGCATTCATTATAATGAATCAAAGGGCAATAGCATATACAAACACGAGTGTTTCATGTATGATTCCATATCGAATACACGAGTATACAGGTTATGCAAAAGTGTTTTCTTCAGACACTCAATTGCTCTATTACTCACAAGTGTCTCATATTCATATCATTTAGCTGATTCAGATTATTTGATGCGATACAATGACTCGCACGCGGATAGCCGCTAAGCGAGGATGACGTATCTATATGACAAAAGTCGCTAGCATAGCCATAAAGGACGGGTTACAGTCTCGAGACTAAAAATGATATGCAACGCAGGTGGCGAGCTCCGCTACATAACATTCCGTCCGTGACAAACGACTATACGAAATTTTTTGCCCGGATCGGATCGGTCCCAGTGCCCCGGCGACCGTCCGCAGAAACCAAAATCCTTGTGCACAAGTTGTTCGCGACATGCAAGTCTTGGGTCATTCCAAATTCATAGCAATAATTCTTGATTCTTTTCTGAACGAGTATTGCTCCACGAGTTGTTGATTCATTGCTTTACGTAACACGGTTCTCGTTCAGCGTTCAACTTGACTTGATGCGATCTAAGGCAATACGAGCATGAGACAATCACATAGCATGATATGTCTTTGTATAGTCTCCCTGAGCCATTAGATTGAGTACAAGACGAGTATCATTTTTTCTCTAAGGCATTGTTATCTTGCTTAACAGTCCATTGATGCAGTCCCCTAGTTCGGAAAATGCCTTGGAGACCTAACGGTCCCGTATACTTTCAATGTTTATATGCTTGGCTCCGAACGACTATTAGATAGTCTTTCGGTGGTTTGGATGAAAACAAGGCAAGATAGCATTCACTTGATATTGGCATGCATTTATATGACAAGCATTGAATCGAGGCAATATTTAAGCAGGCAAGCATGCATTTATAAGGAAAAAAGCATTCACGTTTGCTCGGGCCCGAAGGTAAACCGAGGAGTAAAATCGTAAAGGGACTTAACGAGCGACATAGCCTAGGGTTGTGTAGTATAAACAAGTGAATAATGCACTAAGAAGAGCATATACATATCGTTCTATCGAGGCATAGCAGGGTCCAGTTGCACAAGGCAAAGGTAGCATGCGAGGGTCTGAATATAAGCAATGTTTTATTTCCATGTTCTAATGTAAGCAATACAAGTTGGGATTATTCCCTTAGCTAGGTGCGTTGTATTCTTATTAGCATGCAGGGGATGATTCACCTAGCGACTAGCATGTATCGTTCCATATTTTAAGTGTGCTGGCTAAGCAAAGACAAGTTCACCGTAGCCATCCACCTTAGCGATGATTCGTCTCGGTTGAGCGATACTCCGAGCGAGCCTTTGAAAGCCTAAGCCAAACTCCTGTAGGGACAAGCCTGGATATCCTTTGCCTCAAACGAGTATTCTCACCTCAGCAAAGCGGGTCGGGATATTGCACTTTTGTCGTTTGAATCGGCAGTCCACTTGAGCGGAACGGGGTGTTACAGTAGGCAGATCCTGAAGGGGAGGAAGCTGTAGATATACAGCCAGCACCAGTATTTCCATTGAGGAGGAGCGATAAAGAGCGTCGACCATCTACGAGATACTCACCGGGTGAGTATGTGCTACTGACTGACGGGGGAGAACCCGAAAGTTTCGTAGAGGCTATGGAAGACGAACACAGGCAGGAGTGGATGGAGGCCATGCAGGAGGAGATGGGTTCCTTGGAGACCAACTCTACTTATGATCTGGTGCGGTTGCCAAAGGGCAAGAAGGCTTTGAAGAATCGATGGGTGTTCAGAGTGAAGCAGACAGATGATGCTGCTCGCCCTCGATACAAAGCGAGGCTGGTAGTTAAAGGCTACGGTCAGCGAAAAGGCGTAGATTATGATGAGATCTTTTCGCCAGTCGTCAAGAAGTCGTCTATTCGGGTGGTGCTAGTTTTGGCAGCCAGTTTCAATTTGGAAGTCGATCAAATGGACGTGAAGACGGTATTCCTCTACGGTGATCTTGAGAAGGAGTTATACATGGAGCAACAAGAGGGATTCTGTAGGAAGGGCAAGTCACATTTGGTCTGTCGGTTGAGGAAGAGCTTATATAGTCTGAAACAGGCTCTGAGGCAATGGTACAGGAAGTTTGAGTCATTTATGGAGGATCATGGCTATGCACGGACGACGTCGGATCATTGTGCTTTTGTGAGGTACTTCGCCGAGGATGATTTTATCATTTTGTTACTTAATGTTGATGACATATTGTTGATGGATCGGAATGCCACCAGTATAGTAGAGTTGAAGTGCCAACTGGGCACGGCCTTCTCTATGAAGGATTTTGGCGCAGCAAAGACTATTCTTGGGATGGAGATCAGCCGAGAGGGAGAGTCCAAGCTGCTACACTTGTCCCAAAAGAAGTACATTCACCGGGTACTTTAGCGTTTCGGGATGGACGGGTCGAAGAAAGTGAGTAACCCCCTTGCGGCTCACTTTAAGTTCACTGAGGAGCAGTGTCCATCTACCAAGGACGAGAAGGAAGATGTGGAGTTGGTTTCATATATCTCAGTCGTGGGAAGTCTTATGTATGCAATGGTATGTACGAGGCCAAACATTACTCACTCGGTCGGCACAGTTAGTAGGTACACTTCCAATCCTGGAAGGGTACATTGGAGTGGGGTCAAGTAGATTCTACGATATCTTCAGGGCACTGCCGATTGGAGACTTTCATTTGGTGGTGACGAGCCGAAGCTGGTTGGGTATACCGACGCTGATATGGCTGGAGATGTAGACACGAGGCGATCGACTTCAGGCTATGTGATTATGTTTGCTGGTGGAGCAGTATCGTGGCAGTCCCGTTTGCAGAAGTGTGTTGCCTTGTCGACGACGGAGGCAGAGTACATTGCAGCGACTGAGGCTTGCAAGGAATTATTGTGGATGAAGAAGCTGTTGCAGGAAATTGGGCTAAAGCAGGAGCAGTATCTTTTGCTTTGCGATAGTCAGAGTGATATTCACCTTGTGAAGAACCAGACATTAAACAGCCGGTCCAAGCAAATTGAGACCCGGTATCATTAGATACGGGATGCTGTTGAGAAGAAGGAAGCGGCGCTTGAGAAGGTTCATACAGACGAAAACGAAGCATATATGTTCACAAAGATTCTTCCAAGAAAAAAGTTTGAGTACTGCAGACAGATCGTCGGGATGACGATCCTCTCCACATAGTTGTGAAGGAAAAGATTTGTTAGAGTGGGTGGGGTTCCCAACCTATGTGGAGAACATCCCGGAGTGCGACGAGCGTCGTCTGTGGTCAGAGAAACTCGGGGAGGCGACGAGAGCCATTCGAGAGGCCGAAGAAACTCGGGAGAAAGTAGGAGCAGTCTATTGTACAGGGGGAGATAGAGTTCGGGCCGAACTAAGTCCGAGTTCGGTGTGGTGTTCCAGAACCTCAAAACCAAAATCGGTCCGAGTTCGGTCGACGGGCTGAACAAAATTTCAGAGGTATTTTTTACACTGTTGGATCGTATCATACGATCCAAGATTAGCTGTGGGATTAGGGGGTATATATTAGATTTTTCTAACCCTAATTTCTAATCATCAATCATCTAACAATAACATATCATCTCAAGAATGAGGAGAAAATGAGACAAGGGTGCCATTGCAATCTTAGGAAGGAGAAAGAAGGATTGAAGGCCGTTTCGGATGAGGAGATCAACTTTGGGTAATTTCTTATTGTCTTCTATCTTCGTGGTGTGATCTATTTTCTATTCCTAAGTGTGTGATCCGTGTTGGATCGGTGAGAAGTTTGTAAGGAGTCAGTGTATTTCTTATTCCATTAGTGGAGGCTTTTCAAGGTTGGACTCCGATCGTCCCGTGGTTTTTCCCGCAAGGATTTTTCACGTGAAAAATCTCTGCGCCTGCGATTTGTGTTTGGCGTTTTTGGTTTGTACGTTTTGCTCGGTTCTCTTGCAGGTACTATCTGATTTGGGGAACGGTTTTTGCGCTTTAGTTCCCAACAAAGTACACCGGTGGGAAGCTGGAAGTGTTATCAATTGCAGAACAGATTAAGAGGAGGAAAATTGCTTGAATTAGTGGGATAGGCCTAAACAAACTTGGATTGAGGCTTTAACTAGTGTGGTAGGCGGATTTGATCATGGTGATGTGTTCTTTCAGATTGTGCAATGTTATAAGTAGTATTTTCTCCTTAATCTTTTTTTTTATGGTTTATGCAGGTATCCGGTTCTTGTTGATCTCACTTTGGGGCGGTTTGTTTATGTTGTTCGGAAGAAGATCAAGCTTAGTGCTGAAAAGGCAATCTTCATCTTCGTGAACAACATCTTTCCACCTACAGGTTGGTCTACGCAGGCAGCTGAGGAGTTTGTGTGGCTCTGGATTTTGTTAATTTCCAATTTGAAGATATGGTTATAGGGAAAGAAAAACTAAGAGTAAGGAACTATAGGAAGGGTGAAGGTGGCAGGTTGGATCTTGTGCTATACTGCGCGTAAATTGAATTATTGCTATGTATAAAATTGCTACAGAGCCAATAAATATTCCAATTGCTTTTTTGTGAATGGACAGATGATTAGGTTCTTTTTATGTGATTTGGCTTGAATGATGAGCTACATCTTCTGATCCTCAAAATTCCGAAATGTAGAATTGTGGTCGTCTTTTTCATCTGGGAAGTCCTTTAGAGACTTTGATCGGCATCATTGGAGCAAAAAATTACAAAATCGAATGACGAGAAGTTACAGTTTTGTTTTTATGGCGAACATTCGATTAAAACCTGATAATATGAATTAAGTTGATTTAACATCCTTAAGGTGATGAAATTTTCACCTTTACATACTCCAACATATCTCATCATCTATTCCAACTTTCTCAATCAATTATAACACACATCACAAGTTGAAATCCAATGCCACCATGTACGCTTAACATGCCACTTGATACTCAATTTGCAAGCTAAATTCAATATACCTCTTCATTGTTTACAGGGAATTCAAAAGTCCAAACAATTCAGAAGATTGGGAGTAGACACGAATATGATAATTCATCTTAAATATATTATAGAAAGATAGTCAACCTTAAAGAAAATATTAAGGCTTGAGCTTTCGTTCCAAGTAAAGATCTTTCAACTTACTTCTATGCAAACATCCATCTTAAGTTCAAGAGCTCTAAACAATCACATGTAAATGTTTAACCAACTGAATTTGATTTGAACAAATCCAACATTACCTAATTCACTTGCCATTTGATGATTTTTCACACTACATGATATACAATCTGCTTTCCTTTACACAAGTAAATGTACATCAAACTCGCCTACAACTTCCAAGAAATAAAGAGAAAAAATAGAGCTTCATGAACTTGTGCCCAAAGTAGACATCGGATGTCATGCTGGGACATGACATGCAACAATTGGAACTGGTACTCCAATCATAGGATTTGCCAATCATAAGTTGTTCCTTCTCTCTTGAACATTACACCAAACACCTTCATTACAACCATAAAAAAAATTGCTTCGCGAATAACCCCTCTTCGATGAGACTCCGAGCCATCGCTAGCAGTGATCTTATGGCTGTGAAAGAGGCGCTCGACGTTGACTCGCGATGTTGTGTCCTCGTCGTTGTTCTGTTGGTGTTGGTGACAATGAGAGAGTGAAGGAACGGTGGGGTTGGGGTTGGGGTTGGGGTCCGAAGTAGCCAGAGAGGGAAGGAGAGAGAGAGAGAGGGGTAGGGTTCGGAATTGGAATCGCTGGAGAGGAAATGAGAGAGAAAGAACGGCTGATGTAAGGAATACCTTTGGGTTTGCAAATTTTAAATGAAAGAGTAATCTCAATCGGTGGATTAACTTAAGTTAGATCAACGGATATAAATAACCAAGCTCATTTGCTCAATTACATAATGTGCTTATTGGATAGACAATATATATATATATATATATATATATATATATATATATATATATATATATATATAATTTTAGTTTTTTTTTTAACTTGATACCTTCAACTATTCCATTTTTTTTATTTGATACCTTGAACTTTAAACTATAGAACTTGATACCTCAACTATAAATATACAACTTAATATCCTACCGGTATGGGAGGGGGGGGGGAGGTGTGGGGGGAGCTCGGCGAGCAGGTTCATTGTTTTAGCATTAAGCTCGGATGTGACAGGTGCGCAGCTCGCTTTTGGACATGTATGTGCAGTTCGAGAAGATGGACGAAGCGTGCTCCTCCGGTACCACAGTCGAGACAGTGACGGGTTCTCTGTCCCTGCGGGAATGGAGCGACAGAAGTATTGAAAATCCAAGATAAAATTCCTATGCCTTGGTCCTGGCGATAGTTATTGTCGTTTTGGGTGGATCTGGATTATCTTTGTCATCTTCAATGGTCTAGATTCCAAGAACGAGATCTCGTGGAACTTTCTCATTACGTGCTAAAACAATGAACCTTCTCGTTTTGACTATTTCGATTCAGTTGAAACTAAATAAACCAAACGATCACCCCTACACGTAAGGGCGCATCTCGCCTGGGGGGAGCTCGGCGAGCAGGTTCATTGTTTTAGCATCAAGCTCGGATGTGACAGGTGTGCAGCTCACTTTTGGACATGTATGTGCAGTTCGAGAAGATGGACGAAGCGTGCTCCTCCGGTACTACAGTCGAGACAGCGACGGGTTCTCTGTCCATGCGGGAATGGAGCGATAGAAGTATTGAAAATCCAAGATAAATTCCTATGCCTTGGTCCTGGCGATAGTTATTATCGTTTTGGGTGGATCTGGATCATCTTCGTCATCTTCAATGGTCTAGATTCCAAGAACGTGATCTCGTGCAACTTGCTCATTACGTGGTACCTGAGGGAGGAGGAAGGCGAGATGGCCCTTACGTTAGGGGTGAGCATTTGGTTTATTTAGTTTCAACTGAATCGAAATAGTCAAAACCGAATAAATCAAAATTCTAAAATTCAAAACATCGAAATTAGGCACAACCGAAACAATCAATTCGATTTATTCGTTTTGTTTCGTTGTACTATTTCTATTATGTAATGGGCCAGCTTTTGAGTTGAGATCGTAGCTAAATTAATATTAAAGATTATAATTTGTATATATATATTTGTTGTATTTCAAGGTTGAGTCCAAAGTTAGACTGGTTAAATTACCAAAGTTGGAATTCAAAACACATATATTGAATTATTGTTTTCAAAATATACACAAAAATATACACATTTTTAATCACAAAATATGCATAGAATTAAGGATATTTACATAATTGCATAAGTCTTATTCGGTTTTCGATTTTGGACCAAAACCGAATAATTTTTTTAGTATTTTCAAAATCAAAACCGAACCAAATCTCTTATTTTGTTCAATTTTTGGTCCAGAATTCGAATAATGCTCACCCCTACTCATGGTTAGGTCTGGGAAGAAGGGAGTTTGTTCTTGGGGAAGACTTTTCTTATTACGTATGCAAAGTCGGGGAGCATCGAGGATTCTAGGAAATTTTTGATCGGTTGGAGAGGAAGACCTCGTTTCTTGGACTTCGATGCTCACCGAATGCGCTCAACACAGTCTCACTAGAACCACAAAACTGCCAGTCTCACCAGAACCGCAAAAATGTCGGTCTTTATGCCAAAACGTGAAACTGCCAAGTGTTTGTCCAAAATTTCAAAACTGTCACTTCCACGATCTGTCCAAGAACTGCAAAGCTGCCTCTGATATGGTCTTTGTTCCATAATTACAAAATTGTCATGACCCTCCTATCGAGGTCGAGTACCTCCTCCAAACGGAGTATTCGAGTGGATGTCAATGCGGCCTTGAACTTCCCCTCCAACTCTCTTTTTTTCTTCTGTAATGACGGTCATACCACATGTGATTGTGTTATTATCTAGCCGATACAAGTTTGACGACAATTTATGTCATTTCATGACCACCAGCTTGTCCTTCACTATTTTTAATGATTCAACTTGGAAAAAAGATTTGCATCTTGTCACGTCCAATATAATCCAGAAAAATGATGTTTTGCTTTGCTTTGGCTCTGGAATGTGTCTTACATTCACGAGTGTGTGCACCACACCATCAAACATATGAAGCTTGATGTTCTCTATGTCAAGGTCTTGCAAGTGTATTGTTCTCCATGAGAACAACACCACCACTGAGCTCCTTATAGGTGCTGAACCAATCGCTATTAAGACACATTAGTGTGAGCACCTAAGTCAAGATCCAAGCTATAGAGAAATTGTCCTTTCTAATATGCACCTTAAGTACATCACACGGTAACTCGTCGCTTCCTTTGCAATACTGACTTGATCTGACTATTTAAACTAACACATTTATCTTCTTCTCCGACCACTACTTATACTTCGGACAGTGCTTCTTCATATGACTTGTCTGTTTGTAGAAAAAAACATGCATCGCAAATCATGTCAAGATTTGGTTCCCCTATTCAGCTCTCGTCTCTATCATTATCTTCGAGTTTCCTCCTTCATTAACAATCAACCCTGATGACTCCTCAATTAGACTGGCATCTTCATAATCTCGTAATTAAGAAGAGTTGCAGTCACCTCCTCCATCTCGAGAGCCTCATTTTCGTAAAGGATTGTAGTCACCAAATGGTCAAACGATCCCAAAAGCGAAGATAGGAAAAAATAACGCTTTGTCCTCCAACTATACTTCGAGACACAAAGATCATTGACTATGTTGTTGAAGTTGTTCAGATGATTAAGAACTGTGGCCTCTTCATTCAAAAAAAACTGTAGAGTTTGTAGCCGAATGATTAATTTAAAATTTTTAATTACAGTTAATCGATTAAGTTTAGTATTATAAAATTATTAATAATCATGGCATCATTATATTTTCTAATACTTAAATCTTGACATAGTTTTATGTACACTAATATTATCCTTCTTCCTTTTCTAGTATTATAAAACAAGAAGCATGAGAGAGCCATTGACATCACAAATTGACTCGAACCAATAGTCTACATCTACAAGCAACGTGCAATAAGGAAACTTTGTATTGTTGTCAATAGAATGATCTGTCAACCTTGTGTGATGACTATATCTACTTGGACCCTCTACTCGGTGTAAAATTGAATTAAATGAATCGATCCAATTCACGATGTTTAGGATGACAAAAATGGAAATCACTAATCTTCATTCCTATTGTTTTATGAATTATTCCCAAAATTAAAAATGTTTATTGATACAGTAATAATGTCCTCTTCTCATATTAATATT
Organism: Iris macrosiphon; assembly: GCA_036927795.1. Lineage (NCBI taxonomy): Eukaryota > Viridiplantae > Streptophyta > Magnoliopsida > Asparagales > Iridaceae > Iris > Iris macrosiphon. Next base: position 997 of record JAYESA010000550.1, on the reverse strand, counting down.
TAAGAGCCAATCTCTCTCTCAAAAAGAAAAGAAAAGAAAAAGAAAAGAAAAGAAAGAAAAGCAAAAATATGGTTACAATTAATGCCAATTGCCAACCAAACACATTGAAGGATTCGAATAAGTTGCTAACTAAAGATAGAGACTTGGAACCAACCAAAGAGACTTGGAATTGCAATGTTACACCCGCCTCATGAATTATTTTTTTTATCAATTAAGAATTATAAGTAATGACAACCAAGTAGCCCTTATATAGTAAAAATTCAGAAAAAGGGTATTATCCCCCCTTAATAATAAATAAGCAAGCATATAAATCCTATTTGTTGCTCAGATAAATGCTTGTACTCTACAATTTCATATCATTGAATTGACAACCAAAACTGCATAAACAAAATTTGTTGAAAACTAGGTATCAAGATCAACATCAAGATAACGAGTCAACTTAATTCAAACGAGTCAACTTAATTCAAGTGCGCTCAAGAGATAATCAAGTACAAAGCAGTATATGAACTGTTGGGAATGAAAGCACGAAAATCGTTCTCCAAATCAGAGAGTACCTGCGAAAAAAATAAGCAAAACGTACAAACCAAACAACGTCAAACACAAATCGCAGAAACATAGATTTTAACGTGAAAAATCTCGATAAAAAAAAATACGGGACGATCGGAGTCCAACCCTGAAGAACCTCCACTAATGGAATAAAAAGAATACACCCTCTACAAGTTTCTCCCGATCCAACACAGATCCCCACAACACTTAGGAATAGAAAATAGATCACACCACGAAGATAGAAGACAATGAGAAATTACCCAAAATTGATCTCCTCCTCCGAAACGGCCTCCAATCCTTCTTTCTCCTTCCCAAAGTTGTAATGGCACTCTTGTCTCTTTTTCCTCTCCTTGTTGAGATTATTCGTCTGAGGATTAGGGTTAGAAAAACCTAATACATATCTCTTAATCTCGCAACTAAACCTGGACCATCAGATACGATTCAACGGTGT